>CM061533.1:101866880-102082120 GCA_030545055.2 Neoaliturus tenellus
CCTTGCCTTTTTTCACAGGCTTTCTTACACAGCGTCTTCGTTTCTTGCTAGTCCCACCACCAAACTTTGTTTTTGCCTTCATCGCTGTTGTCACGGTCCAAGCAGCCGCTTTTTCAGCTAAACTCGCGTCTCTTGCCTTAAATCTATGCCACGCTCGTTCTGCAAGCTCTTTATCAGCTTGTTGTCTCCTTTCCGCGTCGGAAAATTTCGAATAGGCAATGTCGTGAATTTTACACGCTTCGTCTAAAGGATTTACTCCTCGATCACCTCTAGCTAATCTCTTTTTTAATTTAGTTCCTGGTCCACAAAAATTATAACCCGGAATATGAAGTTCAATGGGTAGCAAATCTATTGCTTTGTTGACGGCAGAACTTAAAATACCTCCTCCTGTGACGAGAGCTGGCTTTCGACTGTTTGATGTTTCTTTAACCCCTGCCATTTTATTACTAAGTAATTAACCACAATGCATCATCGCTAAATAGATCTTCCCATGATGATTCTAAAACCTTTTGCTTCCACACATCAGCCGGTACAATGGAAGATCTATCTTTGTGCATGCCTTTATACACGACATAGGCTAAATCACCCAATGCCATTTTTAGATATTGTTTATTAACAGCATCGTCTAATTCAATCGGTTTTCCAAGATTAACTATTCTTTTTTTGTTGGCACTAAAAGTATATCCCCTTCTTACAAGCGTATTGTCTGTTAAATATTTTAAATTAACTGCATCACCTCCAGCCATTGGGGGGCCAACATCTTGAATTGTATATTGATGAAATGAATAACTTTTCAAAGGATCTATTTTAATGGGTATTCGTGAATGTAGATACTTTTTTATTACAACATCATTATTGTCTACCGGATCAATAGCGTTAGTGATTCTTTTACCGTTAACATCAAATACGTTTTCATCATTTAATTTCAAACAAGAACTTGTTTGTGTCAGCAGAGTTTTTAAGTTCACTCCATCATTTTCATGAAGCGGATCTGCTATGTTAGTTAGTCTTTTATCGCCTATGTCATACCCACTTTTATTATTTAATTTCAAACAAGGACTTGTATGTGTCTGCAGTGTTTTTAAGTTCACTCCATCGTTTTCACTAAGTGGATCAGCTACGTTAGTTAGTCTTTTGTTGTCTATGTCATACCCACTTTTATCTTCTATCATTTTAAACCCCTCGCCCTTTGGACCTCTAAGTCTTTCCGTAGACGTATGACGACCGAATTTATCGATGCTCATACCTGTATAGGTATATCGACCGAACTTGTCCACGTTCATTTTAACAATGATTTAAATCTGTTGTTACCAGAACCTTTTATATACCCACCTTCTCGCAGTTCTTCGATAATATTTATAATTTCGTTACTATGTGAGTTATTCCCCGTTTCTGCGGACATTACAAGTAAACGTAATCTATCAACAAGTTCATTCGGATCATCCCAGTGCAATATGTCACGTGAAACCGGGGACTTCCACTGCATTCCTGAGCCTTGCTTTGTATTTGGAAATAGTTTCTCTATGATGCTTTTATATTTTGTGGAAGTATTTCTATTAATATTCGCCGTACTTTTATAGCCTTTCTTATGTGCGTTAGTTTTTTCTAATATTTCCTTATAAATTTCTTTGTCGTTTTCGTCATACCCATATGGTGTTCTTTTGAATATTAGTTCGTAGAGACCTTCTGTACCGTTATAAGCAGTGCCATCTATAATTATTGAACCATCTTCATCAAACTCTAACTTTTTATTTCCAATCATAAGAAGTTCTCCTTTTTCATTAAGTCTTGGGCCGTATGTATGATCAATCATAGTTTTTCTACCACCACGATCTCTCATAAATAAGTCCATATACTGTTTAGTTAAATCGTTCTGAAACTGTTCATTTATGTACATTGAAACAGTGTTCCTTCCTTGCGGTGTAGAAAGAAGCGTATCAATCTGACTTGTATCCCCCGGTGGACTAAAATCTTTACTTTCCTCCTCCTGCTCCTCCTCATCCTGTTCCATTTCATGATATTCCTCCTCCTCCTCCTCATTTGGTTCTTCTTTTTTAACTGTCAACTCATTTTTAGGTGTAAAACTGGCCTTTTTAATTTCTGATATTATTGGTTTATATTTCTTTTCAAAAAACCTTTCACTTTCACTAACGCCCGTCTTGAAACTGTTATACTTTCGACGAATAGCTTCTTTGAGCTTGGCTATACGTAAAATTAGATGTTTCTTGTTCGACTTCATGATAACGACTGTTTTCACAACACAAATAATGGATAATTAATAGTTTAAGGCATCTCAACCTGTCTGAAAAACATAGCACGCCTCTTATATCTTTTTATATAATTGATAACGTCCAAAAGTGAAACCCCCTTACTAAAATCTAACCCTCTGAAATACCTATGTTCCCTTGCATCAAATCGCGGTATCACGTAAGGACGCGTAAAACTTTTAAACACCCAAGATCTCTTTACATCATCTCTCCATTCCGAAACATGCGTTACAATATACTTATCACTTTCCACAGTTTTCTCCATGTACTTTTTCAACATTGCCATCGGTTTGTCATGACGTCTGTTATACATGAGATAAGAATTTAAAAGCCAAAACTCACACGGATTGGTCCCTGTAAAAGTGCGCCACTGTTCAAACAGCTTTCTATTTGATACGGTGTATACACCTTTATTTTGTGTTATACCGAATCTCTCACATTGTGATGGGACTGTCGGTAATGCTTGTTTCAAAAACTCAACCGTGTATAAGCCTTGACAGTAGTTATTGACAGCTGCAAACGGTTTTCCTCTAGGTCCTCTTGGTGTACCATCGGGAATCGGTCCCCAAGCAGTATTATAACTAATATCAATGTAACAATTGAGCGACATGGATGTACGATAAATTTCCAGGGGTGGTCTGATCGGAATAGTCCTTTCGGTCAATACAATACATCTTGACGCATGCGGTATTTTACATCCATAGTCCAACATTTTCAAGACTATTTGAGCAAAATTAATACTTCCATGTAGGTTTCGCAGTGGTAGTACACTACCAAACATGTCTGGAAACGGTCTAAATCGAGATATTAAATTCTGAGGGTTTCTAACTGTGGAATTAATCATATCTTCATGATAAATAACCAACTCCAGTGGAACTTTATTATCTTCGCATTTATTTAAGAAACGAATCCAAATATCACGGTTATAGATCCTTTCACCTGCAGAAATCATAAGCAACACCACCGGCGGAGTTAATGCCGAACTCGCGGGTTTTCTATGCCTCCAACACCTTCGGCTGAACCGATGTCCATGTTTACCCTTCCTACTGCAGTAGTTACCACAAAACCTTTTCTTTTCCCGATAGTAAAAGGTACATAAGTTGGACTTAACATTATGCAATTTACTGTTATATCCTCTAAGATCAGAGTATGTATAGATGCGCACCATTATAAGTCTTGTATAAAACTGTCCAAACCCACCCGGTATCTCCCCTTATCAATTTCACTATCTTTATCAATGGCGATAAACCCATGATCATTTTTCCACGCTACGCTACATATTTCTTTAAACTTTTCAAATTTCATGTCTGTGTTGACATGATCGTAATATATATGCCGAAGATTCATATCATCTTGTTTGAAAATTATCAGTAAATTACAGTTATCCCTAATCAACTGTTTCGGAATACGACTATATGTCTGACCCAAGTAAAATGTATCTATTTCGTTGTGACGCCCCATAGTAAAATAATTTCTAATGTTGTTATGTTTTTCACATGCGATATCATCAAATATCATAATAGAATTAGGTTTAGCATCATTTGGCAGGGGGACCTTAGCATTTTCATTAAATGCAAAATATCCAACTTCCTTGGGCATTGTTTTGGCTAAAAATTTATATTTTGGCTGATAAAGGGATTTTGAAAAAACATATATATTTTTAAATCGAAGACCGTTTGGGTCAAAAAGCATGTTGAAAAGCACGTTTGTTTTGCCACAGTTTGACGGTCCACAAATAATACACCGTATAGTGTTTGGAAGAAGCGTCCCATGTCTCTTCTCAGTGCCCATACCTGAACCAATAAAAGAATCAAAATTTTTAATTGGTATCTGTATGGTATGTTTTACAATACGCATCTTGTGAAAAAGTGAAAGTATTTTCAGTATGTACTACTATTTTATAGAACTCTTTTGCACCCACGAGTCGTGTGATTTATCAAAACCCAACCAACGCACCTTAACTCTATCCCCCTTGCGTTGTAACACTTTTTCAACTAGGTAAACGTTACCAGTTTTTGATGGATTCAGTTCTTGTTCGTAAAACCCACCTTTAAGTATTTCCCCCTTATAGTCCTGTAAAATATAAGTAACAGGTTTCGTAGGTTTAATTGCGTGTATTTTAAAAACTTCATTCGTCCAATTAGGAAGGTAGCCTTTCGTAAAAACCCTTTTATACTTACTTATCCTGACACTATCGCCTACTTTAAACTTTGGTTTATACTTGACCACTTTTGACTTCTTATTAATCCTAGCCAGTATATCTTTAACGTGTTTTTGCCTCACGTCTTTAGGTTTCATACCAATTGTTCTATGTTTTGAATTATTATAAGATTTTACGATATCTGGTAATATCGTTAACCATTCGTGAGTCCCCCTAGCCGTAAACTCTTTCCACATTCGCGATTTTAATGTTCGGTTTAACCTTTCCACAATGCTTGCTTTCATATCTGAAAATGTCGCATAATGATTTATTCCGTGTTTTTTTATTAACTCTCGGACATTTTTATTAAACCATTCCTTACCATCGTCTGTTTGAAAGTGTTTCATTTTGTGCTTTGCGAAAATAGGTTCTAAAGCTTTGGCCACTTCAGCACCTGTCTTATTTTTTATCGGAACTGCAAACGCGTATTTAGTTAAACAATTAATCATCGTCATTATATATTTAAAACCTTTGTTTATTCGAGCATAAGGTTGCATTTCAACTAAATCCGCTTGATAGAGATCATTAATCCCCTTAAGGGTAACTTGTCGCCGAGGATATCTTTTACGCGCCTGTTTATGCAACTCTTCAGCTATTGTATTTCTGACATTCATTGTTATAATGATAGACTAAGAAGGGTTTTCATCAATTTATATTCACCCCGGGATGCTATGGCCCCACTACCGCCGACGACCTCCAAAAACAAACTAGTGGTCGCCTACGTTCCCCTCTGTGCTTACGGATTTACTTGGATCAGCAGTCCAGCTTGTTCTATATTTACATAGGTTTATGTAACAATTGCAAAATTCATCAGCATGCGTATAACATTTTCTGCAATGGAGAAGATTTTCAAGATGGAACTTGACACATCGTTGCGGACAGCAAGTGTGGAAAAACTGTGACTTGTACACTTTCAATGATTTGAGTTCAGGTGTCGGCAGTTGGTAGGTTTTACATCGACACATACAAAAGCTAAAACACTCACAAGTTCTACATGCAATTCCGTCAACTTGCATTGTAGGTATTACAAAACATTTCGCTTCACAACAGTAGGTATCCATCGTGTAGATGTTTACAGTCCGGCTATGCAGAAGAAACTAATACGTACGTTACAAAATCACTTTATATACCGGACTAACAACCAATACTTTTTTTACCCCCCGGGATTCTGCGGCCCCTACCACCGCCGCAGACTGTGACGACCTCCAAAAACTAGTTGTCGCCTCCATTTCCCCCTTGATATCCCCCAAAGATCACCGGTGACTGACCGATGATAATTTGTGAAATATCCATACAGCCCCTGCCTTCGCTGCATGCCATGGTGAGCTACCTCACCTCCCTTCTGACCGTAGGGGTCGTCAGCAACCATGGTTGCCGGCGACCTGCCCAAGATCAGGAATTTCCGTCAAAGTACCAACACGACGTTTCACAAGGATTACAGGGTCGTTCCAAAGAGTCACTCAGGTTTGAGCTACTCAGTTGACTAGACCCCATTCACACACACACATTCACACAAAGTCATTGCCTGTTCCGTTCAGTATATTTGACTCGCTCCATACATGGTTTACGGGCTTTTTAGTTCCACGCCAGGGACCTACATTCACTCACACCTTTCACACCATTCATTCAACCATTCTCACCGACAAAGTCTTTGCGTGAATTTTCAACGCATTTGACTCGCTCCATACATGGTTTACGGGCTTTTTAGTTCCACGCCAGGGACCTACATTCACTCACACCTTTCACACCATTCATTCAACCATTCTCACCGACAAAGTCTTTGCGTGAATTTTCAACGCATTTGACTCGCTCCATACATGGTTTACGGGCTTTTTAGTTCCACGCCAGTGACCTTCATTCACTCACATCTTTCACACCATTCATTCAAACATTCTCACAAACAAAGTCATCAACTGAACTTCCCAGTGCAAATGACTCGCTCCACACATGGTTTACGGGCTTTTTAGTTCCACGCCAGTGACCTTCATTCACTCGTATATCCCGGTGAAACGTCGTGATGGTATAAATAATCTGATTTTATAAAAGTCATAAATGACTACTCTAAATTTGGGCTAAATGTACGCGAGTTTAATTTTTCAATCATTTATTTTTTTAATCAAAAAGCAATGGCTGTTATGTAAAACGTTAAAAATGTCTTCATCATTAATAGTGATAATACTTGATGCGCTGTTGTGTAAGAGAGCAAAAGTACAAATGTTACACCACGGGGTTAGAGAATGATGATAACACGGTGCAATCTTATCACGCGCTCTCCCTACCAGCTCTCCTTCAGTAATACGAAAGTTTTCAACAAGACAACATGTTTCTCACAGTATTCTCCCTAATGCAGTGGCTACACGGACCTTATACAGAGTGCAACTACGATTTGTTCGAGTACAGAGAGCTGGAACGTGCGATAGCAAGGATGAGGAAGAGACTAGACGAGCTGGAGGAGAGGATTGACTGGTGGGATTAGGTGAGTTTGGATTTTTTGTAGCCGAAAGGCAAGGTGTCATATTCTCCCTCATGTCGTCTTTTAGGACCTGTTATTCTAAAAAATTTGGTTTCCTTTACAGTAATAACATCTTTATTTTTAGTTCTTCTAATTCGATTTTCTGAGGTCTCTACTGTCAATTTTGCTTCACTCAAGACCATTTCCTTAAGTTGGGCAAAATTTAGTTTTTTGGAAGTGTTGAGGTTTAGTGTGAGCCCCTTGATTTTGCAAACTTCAACTATTGCATTCCGACGAGTTGACCATACCAGATATGCGTACGTCTTAGGGCCGCCAGATACAAATTCCAAAATATAAGAGCCTGGACCGTATTCCGCCAGTTCGTCGGTCATCTCACCCAAGTAGTCACCTGTAGAAATCCTATACAACCCGTTTTTGTACACGTAGAGGACCGAGTCGGTGTCGTAGTAAAGCACCTGACCACCGAGAGCTTCAAGGTGTTCGTAGAGTTTTAAACGAGCCTGTGCTGTGGTGAACGCTGCCAGGACAACATTCACTGTCCGCAGTGATTCACCGACCTCATCAATATTTTGCCAGTTCACCAAGACAACCTCTTCATTTAACTCTCTGATAGTGTTCACTTGAATCGTAGGGTTCGTCATCAGGCTGAAAAATTCCTTGGGATCCCTAATTAGTGACGCTTTTGTCTGGTTTTCGCGTTGGCCAAACTTGCCCCAGAACGAGTTCAACATTAGTTTTGCCAAGGATCTAAGGCCGCTGTTCTTTTCAATCTTGGTAGGATCCAGACTTATGCCTTCATGATCGAAATATTCCTTCACATATCTCTCTTTATCCTCTTGTGTTACACACCAAGAAGGATAACCCGACGCCTCTTGTTTAATTTTCAAAAATTTGTTGATGAAATCCGTGAAAAGCCCTCCGTCCTCGTACGTCGCCATTTTGTATTCCCATATTTCAAAAATATCTAGGATCACGTAGCCTTTAGCCACAGCTTTCCGTATCTCATCCATCGTCCATGTACCGGTCAGGGCTCTTTCATCACTACTATGAATACAATCTTCTTGGTTCATCTGTTCCCCGCATTTACGACACAGTACAAACATCAATTTATCATTCATTCTTGTCGGTAGAACTGGGTGGTAGAGGTCAAGTGGGGGCAGCACTTTACATTTCATTAGGCCGTTTACATTCAACCCAAGCTCTCGACAGACTCTGTCCCCTACGTGTACGGTGGGGTGTCCTAGGGGGTAGTGTCCTCTTTTACACACATAGGGATATAAGGAGCAGACATCAACATATTGTATCGTCTCTCCTTCTCCACACTTGTGGTAGGTCTTGGCATTGCCTGTCCTTCCTCCAAAAAAGGCGTTTCGCGGTTCAAGCGGGAGAGAGTTAAGGATCGGTAGGGAATTTAAATATGTTAGTTTGTTGTCGTGTTTAATTTTCCTAAAATCGCACTCCCACATCTCAACTACCTCATACGGGGTGTCAGAGAGTTTTTGAATTTTTGCTTTCGTTTTTTCATATCTGAGATGTAGGCTGTCAGAAGGGTCCTCCTTCAGAGGCTCCTCTCGTTTGTAGGGAAAGCATTTAGGACATCCATGGAAGTAACAACCATGGAACTCGTAAATGCGATCACCATCAAACCCGTCTACTTTCATTCCTTTAATTTTCTTCTCTCTCCCACGCCCAGCGTGCTGAATTGAAACGTTTCGCTGGTCTTCCTCCCAGGTCAACCATTGCAGTGCAATGGCTGACTGGTTATCAGCCATGCGATAACCATTTTTGGGAACAAGACCAATCGTGTTGGGTTTCAAAAAATTACGCCTGAACGCTAAGTTACAAGCGCTCGCGATCGTAACAGACTCTAAGAAGGGCTCTACGTTGCATTCCTGCATAAAAAGCTGTCTGAATTTTATACACGCTTGGGCTAGAATTTCAACATCGGAAATACAATATTCAATAAGTTCCTTTTGAAAATCAAAAATGTAATTTTGAGCCATCTGTTCGTTGTGCCAATTTTCAAAGTCTTTATAGGTTTTCTCAAACATTGTGTCAGGACAGTAAAATTGTTTAGCGGGAATGGGTCCGACATAGTTCTGATTTGCAAGCGTGTTGAACAGATGGGGGAAATAACCCTTCTTACGCTCTGGAGGAAGGTCAAAGGCTTTCGGCAATGCAGAGAGGGCCATAGGAAAGTAGTTCAACGAGTCGACGAAGCGCACCTTGTCAAACTTCAGGAGTACTACTTTCGTCCCACGCATGATTAACTCGGGTGTGAATTTAGTTTCTTCAATGATATACTTTAAGATGAATTGGAAGTCAAATCCTTGGCCGTTGTGAGCAATCACGCATACATTCTTGAATTTTTTGCGGGACTCCATTACGTAGTCAACAAATCTAGCGATAGGCTCCTCTCTGAATATTCTGGTGCGATCCGTACAAGTGTCACACTCTTGTGCCTCGATACATTTCCAACAGTACTGCTGTGAGACACACAAATTAACCTTGTGAACCTTTGTCTCGGGATCGTCAGCCGTTAGAGGTTCATCTTGGCGTGTCTCCAAGTCAAAAAATATGTACAGCGAATTTTCTGTCTTGGGACGGTTTTCATCCACTTTCATAAAACACTGATGTTCCGGCGGCATAAACTCTGTACAGATCACACAATAGACTTCACCACAGACATGAGGGGATTTTCTGATTCTCAGGTTAATCAATCTGTTACAGTCCAAACATTTTTTAACAGATTTGCAGCGCTCCTTTTTGTGGGCCAGAAAACATATGCGGTTCTTCAAGGTCAGGTTACATTCAGGACACAGTACCCCCTCGTTCTCTTGAACACAAGGTGGAGAGACAGTTTGACATTCAGGACAGATGTTTGTACATCTGTGTGCTCCCTTATTGCTGTAAGGTGTATGGCAGGGTTCACAATAGAAGGCACAAGCAAAGGCAGCCGTTAAAGAAGTGATCACATTGAAGTGCCCATCATGGAATAGCAAATTAATATTGTACTTCGCTTCGGGGTTGTTTCCTTCATAGTATACATCCCTGCCTCTGGCGTCATAATTGTACACTGTTATTTTGTACTTTTTAAGGTGTTCTTGAAATTTAACTAGCTCCTGGATACCTGCCCCCTCTTCAGGTATTTCCACCCTGGCCTTTTGCATCAGTTTTGTTGCCTTGTTAAGCTGTCTGTTCCGTCTATCTTGACGAATGGCCTGAAACTCAGAGCTTCCTTTAGCCTTAGCTTTAGCAACAACAATTGCTCTGGGCAGGCAGAGTCGGTCTTTATTATTTATTACAACGATGCCCCGCCGTTTGTGACATTCTTCATTGAAATTCCTAAACATCCCTGGGCGGATTCTACCCGTGCCCACTGGGAGATTGACACGAGTACATTCGACTTGGAACGTATCGGCTGAGGTGATGGAATCGGCGTTACTCTGGAGAATCCCGCCAAAAATCTCCCAGAGCACATCACCATCCACCTCAGAAGCTGGACGGAAATTTACAAACCCAGGCTCTTTACTTTTTAAATTTAAACTGCGTAGTGTGAACCCCAACTGATCCCCATCGGATGCATCGGCTTTCATTTTTTCAACCAAACTAGAAAACCCACGTCTTAACCATTCAATCTCCGTCACCCCCTCTGGAGGAGCGTTAAATTTAAAAACAGTTTTTTGCCCGTGAACTCTAAAACGACGGACGTACGTTTCGCTGGTATGGGCAACATTGATCGGCTCCATTTAAATTAAAAATAGTTTTTTAAACAATATTATTAAAAATCACCAGAAAGACGTTCTCACACGAGAGCTCGAAAATAAAGAGAAATTTACAGCTCAATTCAAGCTTTATATATTGGTGACCTTTATGACCTTTCCGTCGGTTGATAAAATTTAAAAATTCAAACCAACTGACAAAACAGTTGAGATTACGCAACAGGAAGCTATTTGTAGTTAACTTTAATGAACTTAGATTAGCTTAATTATAAAGTGGAAAAACTAAAGCGCTATCTTGTGTGCTCACAGGGTCATGAAGATAACGCCTCAACAAAATCACGTGCTGTACCATACAACGAACGATTACCACCGAAATCAAAGACCAATTAAATAAAATATTTGTAAAATAAACTCTATATTACTTACCTGAAACACCAGAGAAAAACACAAGTTTAACTGGAGAATCGTTACACCGAATAACAAACCAGATGGAGAGTGAATACTGCCGGTGTCCGAAGTACCGTCTTTTATATCCAGCACGGCCGAAAACAACAAACACTCTTGACGTCAATATCACACGTATTTTCCTCCAAAATGTTTTTCTCCAAAAATTTCCAAGAATTGATTGACAGGAAAACAGTCATAAATTTAAAAATTCACTAATTGGCATATCCACTGACCTTATAATTACGGAAAGTCAGTCTACTGTTCTTTGTCCGCTTAGTTGGCGTACATGACCAGTTGTTACAACCATTGCCAACCTCTATATAACGTTATCATACTATATAAAATGAATTAAACCTGATTTACTATATAAAATGACATTATTTTGGCTTAAAAAACCTAAAAATCGCTAATATCTCGAAAACAGTGCGTCCTAGGGGTCTGGAGACCCCAAAAAACTACCTACTACGTAGTGTAGGTACCCTCAGGGGGTGGGTACCCATATTAAAAAAATTAACCAAAATGTTGCGGGTTGCATCCAAAAAATGAAGGGGCAATGAAGGGGCAAAACTTTGAAATTCCATATCTTAGGAACGGCTGGACCGATTGACTTCATACTTGGTATGTATGTACATATAATTATTCCCTACAAATGTGTGGCGGGATGCATCCAAAAAATGAAGGCGCAAAAAAGTTTTATTTTTTATCTTGAGAATGGCACTATGGATTTTCTTCAAACTTGGTATGTGTGTACACGTAATAATTCCCTACAAATGTGTGGTGGGGTGCATCCAAAAAATGAAGGCGCAAAGAAGTTTTATTTAATATCTTAGGAACAGCTGGACCATTTCAGACTTGCTATGTACATATAATTATTATCTCGTGGCGGGGTACACATGCTACCCTCTGGTGGAAAAATGTCAAACTGCATGGCCATTTTCGTACTCTAGTGGAGAAACGGCAAACTACAACGCTAATAATATATTCTTCCCAACATTCTGGTAGGCTACACGTGCTACACTCTGGTAGGGAAAAGTCGAATTATTGCGCTCTAAGCGGCCACCACGGTTGGTGACAATATCATATAACACATCAAGGCCTTGTTAGCTCAACAGACTGGTAGACTAGTGGTCAGCGTTGAGGCGCACCAACTAGACGACCCGGGTTCAAACCCCGGCAGTCCACAGTGAAAATTTTATTCCTGACTCACGTAGTTACAGACGTGGTCAAACACATGGCAAAAGTGAGGTTAGGAAGCCATCTTGGATCACGTGGTCAAACACATGGTAAAAGTGAGGTTATTTCCCGCCGAGGCCGCCATCTTGGGGGAGTGGCCTAGGAGGCCGCCATCTTGGGGGCGTGGCCTGATGACGTCATCGGTCACGTGACTTGCTCTCGACCAATCAGAAGGCGGGACGTGATGACGTCATCGGTCACGTGACCTGCTCTCGACCAATCAGAGGGCTGGGTTATACTCTCAGCATGCCTACTCTTAACTATAAGTATAAAAAAATTTGTTTTCACTATGAGTTTTTTTTAGTTGATAACCTTACGTCCAAATAAAGGAAATTCAGTTTCAAAGTCACAAAATTAAGATCACTTTCACTCAAAACATTAAATTTAAAGTTTTTTCTTCTTTGCTTCGTGCCCAACACAAATATCATACACTTGTAATAGAGATGGCTGTCCTCAAGCTGAGCACAGTTTTCGGGAGGCCAACCCTTGCAATGTGAACATTGTATCCAGTTTTATTGAAATGTCTCATCACTAATAATGCAATGTGTTTCAGACCTACTTCTTTCTTCAAACTGTAATTGCCTTTTTGTGATTTTTTACATTTATGTCTTTGGCCTTTTTCAAAACTTTCTTATTTTCCTCCTTTGAAGGCCTTGGTCCAGTATTTATATTTTAAGTCTGCATTTGTGCTTTTTATTTTGTTCATTTTATCTCTTATGATTTTCGAAAACCTAAAACTAAATAATTTGAGTTAATTATTGATTACGATAAGTTTTTTACAATTATTTCAACAATTTACAACCTATCCATTATGTCCGATACTACCCGACGCGAGCTTGTCCGATACTACCCGACTGACATGGTCCACCATTTTGACTACCACTTCCATAATAACCAAACTAAAATAACCAACCATTCACCAAACAAAGTAAAGCCTCTTTACTATCAAATAGTGGTGTTGAATCATAAAAGTATTTACTCAGTTTAGCACGCTGATGTCTCAAACATACGTACATGCACAGAAATTGTCACAAAAACAAAAAGAAATGACACAGCGCAGACGATTATTGAGGCACGAAACGCTTAATGGCGCTCACATAGTCTTTCTCCTTGGTGCTTCTGCTGATGTAGTAGTCAGTGCTGTCTCTAGCGGCAAAAGCTGGAAACAGCGTTTGTCCGATACTACCCGCTGTCCGATACTAGCCGACCTTCCCCTATTCAAATTCATTGGCAATTCGGTGTCAAAATCTCTTCTCTGCTTTTACTGTTCAATAATGATGTGTTTACGTTAATACTGCTTTGTAGAAAAGAAGTCCATGACAAAAATTACTTTTTCTTCGGGATAGTAAATAATGAGGCACACGCGCATTACCCTACTGAAAATGTGGAATAGGCTACTAAACTTCTGTTTCAGTGATTTAAAGGGTTGAATAACTGTAAGCCTCTGGCTCAATTAGGATGTTTAGGATATTTTTGGAATGCGGAGCAGGTAAACTGGCTAAATTTGCTATAGCCCGTTTGGCTACCTAAATTACAAAATCCCTATTCACTCGGTCCCGCTAAAGCGTTTCTCTCTTGGTCCCGCTAAAGCCCTTCTCTCTCGGTCCCGCTAAAGCCCTTCTCTCTCGGTCCCGCTAAAGCCTTTCTCTCTCGGTCCCGCTAAAGCCCTTCTCTCTCGTTCTCGGTAAGGACCTTCTCTTTTTTAAGTCCCGATAAGGGACTTCTCTCTCGATCCTCGTAAAGCACCGCGAAGCCATTATTTAGTATCCAAAAAAAATGGAGAGAGAAAACCAGATTTGAAATCAGGAATTTTTTTCTGAACAAGAAGGTGTTTTTATTTTTTATCTACCACCCCCAGGAACCGAGATCCGGTAAAGCACCCTAGGGCCAGTCTGAAAACCTGGTACCGCTAAAGCACCCCTCGCTAGACAGAGAGAGAGAGAGAGAGAGAGAATTTGAAATAGTCCAAGTTCCCCGATAAAATTCCCTGATAAAATTAAAGAACAATATAGATCTTTTGAAAGTATTCGGACGATTTTGACTCAACACGTAAAGGGCCAATCGGGATAGTTTCATTTTACTTTCTCCCCCTATACCATAGTATATGGAGAAAGTATTGTTTTCGTCAAAATTTTCGAATTTGAGTTGTTGGTGGATTTATCCATTTTGGTTCCCCCTGAGTCCAAAAAAGTGGTTTTCGGAGTGATGTCTGTGTGTGTGTGTGTGTGTGTGTGTGTGTGTGTGTGTGTGTGTGTGTGTGTGTGTGTGTGTGTGTGTGTGTGTGTGTGTGTGTGTGTGTGTGTGTGTGTGTGTGTGTGTGTGTGTGTGTGTGTGTGTGTGTGTGTGTGTGTGTGTGTGTGTGTGTGTGTGTGTGGACAGGTTCCGCAATATTTGTGGGGCCAAGTGTGTGAATTTCACCTGAGTGCGGGGCCTTCTGAAATTGTGGGGCCATACACACGGCCCCACAAAGATTTATTTTTTTATTTTGAGTAAAAATTCTACTTTTTATGGTCGAAAAAGTCAATAATCGTTAGGTTAGGTTAGGTTAAGTTAGGTTAGGTTAGGTTAGGTTAGGTTAGGTTAGTTTAGGTTAAGTTAGGTTAAATTTTGTTGTATGGCCCCACAATACAAATACGGCCCCACAATACCTGTCAATTGCACATACATGGCCCCACAAATAGATGTGTAATCCCAAGGCCCCACAAATATAGGCGAACAAGTTTGTGTGTGTGTGTGTGTGTGTGTGTGTGTGTGTGTGTGTGTGTGTGTGTGTGTGTGTGTGTCAGGATGTATACAGAGCTAAAGAAAGCCCCAATGGTCCGATTTTGGTGAAATTTGGTACGTAGGTCCAAACTTACGATAATTCCAGGCGTTTTTTTCATTTTTTTTATATTTTTGATTTTTAAGGGTAGTTTACCCGCCAAAAACCCTCAAAAATCGTCAAAAATCAAAATTTCTCAATAACGGCTTATACGATTTTGATTAAAATTTTGTGGTTTATTAAGCTTAAAATGGTGAATAAAATGCCACCACAAGCATCTCCGAGCAAATGCGCGTTCAAAAGTTATGGAGTAAAAAGTGTTTCAAAAATCAATTTTTTGAATTTTCAAAATAGCTGTTGCCTTGAAATAAATTTTACTTATCACCATTAAATCAAGCTCAAAAAACTAAATAATCCAGTATTTTGAATTATTGCTCTAGGTCAAGTGGTTGCGGAGAAAATTCAATTTTTCGTTTAGCGGTAAACGCATTTCGTTGTTAAAAGTCACAGACGCGCGTGGGGTCAAACGAGCGCTGCTCAGCTGGTAGCTATCCAACTAAGTCATCAAGACATTAATGTTTGGAGCTTTTAACACCTTTTTACTTTCTCCCCCTATACCATACTATATGGAGAAAGTATTGTTTTCGTCAAAATTTTCGAATTTGAGTTGTTTGTGGATTTATCCATTTTCGTGCCCCCTGAGTCCAAAAAAGTGGTTTTCAGAGTGATGTCTGTGTGTGTGTGTGTGTGTGTGTGTGTGTGTGTGTGTGTGTGTGTGTGTGTGTGTGTGTGTGTGTGTGTGTGTGTCAGTGTGTCCGTGTGTCCGTGTGTCTGGATGTAAACAGAGCTAGAGCATGCCCCCATGGTCCGATTTTGGTGAAATTTGGTATGTAGGTTAAAACTTACAATAATTCCAGGCGTTTTTTCATTTTTTTGAATTTTTTATTTTTAAGGGTTGATTACCCCCAAAAACCCTCAAAAATCAAAATTTCTCAAAAACGACTCTAACGATTTTTATTAAAATTTTATGGTTTATTAAGCTTAAAATGGTGAATAAAATGACACCACCCGCATCTCCGAGAAAATGCGCGTTCAAAAGTTATGGAGTAAAAAGTGTTTCAAAAATCAATTTTTTGGATTTCCAAAATAGCTCTTGTCTCGATATAAATTTTACTTATCACCATTAAATCAAGTTAAAAAAACTAAATAATCCAGTATTTTGAATTATTGCTCTACGTAAAGTGGTTGCGGAGAAAATTCAATTTTTCGTTTAGCTTTAAACGCAGTACTTTGTTAAAAGTCAGACTCGGACTAAGTATAACTGGACCGAGCCCTGCCATGCAAAACTGAACCAAAAAACGTGGAAGTCTGGAGCCCGACGGGTGGCAAAAGGATCCGATGTCGCGGGACCCGGGCGAAGAACATCCAAACAGCGCTTCATGTAACCTGACATTTAAGCCATTCTGAATGAAAGTAAAAAGGTTAAAATTATATTAAAATTTTCATCATGAAATTGTGAATCTAATGGTAATGTATTTAAACTTTAAATGATTTGCTATTAATTTTTAATATTAGTTAAACTAAAATTCTTTTTAGTTCGTCTTAATTAGTGACACGACAAAAGTAGTAAGCGAGAAAGTTTTTTTATTTTTGGGTCAGGTAAAAAGTGTCCGCGAAGAAGTTGTAGAGGACATTCCAAATAGTTTTTTTTATCTCAAGTAATCTTTTCTAACATTAGCCGTTTCCGCTACAGATAATACTTTATTTCAGTGGATTCGGCGCGAGCGCTGATTCTTGGATATCCGCGAGCTCAACGCAAGAGCGCGAACCACACAACATACACAATACCGTGCTATCAATAAACCCTATTGTCTGGCAAATATATATAAAAATTCAGTCAGTATTTAGGACACCGTGAAGAGAGGATGTAGTTGCTGTTTGTGATCACTTTTTATTTATGGCTATGTAGTTTTTATAGTTTTTTAGCTATGGTAAAATCTTTAATTGCACCAACCGAGCTGACGGACAGAACAAAGACCTGTCATTTTTCAGGTGAGCTATTATATACGAGTAATTTTAGTTCTAAACATCATAGTAATATTTTTTAATATATTTTAAATAACATGTTTTATATCACATATGTAGATTTAATGCCAGGAAATCGCAATCGAGATTGTCATGTCAACATTGTTTTAAATGTAATTTTGTTAAGAGATTTTAGTAAAAAAGGTACGTTGACTTTGTAAATGTGGCTACTCTTAAAAGTAAGTTAATATGTATTGCTCATTGTCAAAGCTTTAGAATAAATTGTTAACAATTGTAACCAAACGCAAATATCTATGAATTTTGTAAACAAGATAGAATTGCTTGCATGCAATGAACTGGGGACAAAGGTTTTTTCAAAGCATCCATCAGTAGAGGAATGTGGGGTTAACCCTCACTGAATAAAATTAATTAAGATGATAAGTTTAATGTTTGTTTGTTAATTCGTCACCATAATTTGGCTAAGAAAGCAACTGCCGAAGCAAATTTAATGTATCTCCAGGAACTAGACAAAAACTAAACAAGTTAATTCTATTTAGTCATGTTTAACGGGGATTGTAAATAAAGAGTGTATGAGTGTTTAAAGTCTTTTATTCTACCACCCATTTATCTCTTCAAACACCAATTTGTAGCAACCTGAATAATAATGTTACTCTCTGTTGTATACAAACTGCACTGTAATATCAGCTCATATCATAACAAGTAGATGCGAGATAATCGCGCGCGCTTCCGCGAAATACTCAGACGCTCTAGAAAATAATTTGTACAACGATATCTAAAGGTCTCACGAAGAAATGCTTGAGATAAAAAATAAAATTCAGAATCTTAGCTACAATACTCCCGCTGACAGTTTTTATTTGGCCAAAAAATAAAAAACTTTCCTGCATCTTACTTTTTTTATGTCATTACTGAATTGAATTAAAAGTAAGTTTGATTAAACTATGTATTATTATTATTTACAAAACCTTTTTTATAATCTATTAAATACTGTAAGAATCACCATTTCAAGCAGAAAATTTTAATATAAAGTTAATGTTTTTATGTAATGGTTTAGTAGGTAAAAATACAGGTTTAATGAAGCGCTGTTTTGGTTTCCGTCGCTCGGTTCCGCTGCTTTTTGCCACCCAATGGTCCTGAGACGTCCACGATTTTCGCCCATTGAATGCGCGGTCCAGTTATACTTAGTCCGAGGTCACAGACGCGCGTAGGGTCAACGTAGGGTCAAACGAGCGCTGCTCAGCTGGTAGCTATCCGACTGAGTCATCAAGACATTAATATTTGAAGCTTTTAACACTTTTTTTATATTGTTGGGAGAAAGTATGTGTCAGTTAAGTGATACCGTTTATTTACTTTCTCCCCCTATACCATAGTATATGGAGAAAGTATTGTATTCGTAAAAATTTTCCAATTCCTTTCATGATTATATATCGATTTTGGAGCCCCCTTTCCCCCTATAAATGTATATATGGAGAAAGTATTGGTTTTGTCAACATTTTAAAATTTGAGTCGTAGGTAAATTTATCCGTTTTGGTGCCCTCTGAGTCCAAAAAAGGGGGTTTCAGAGTGATGTCTGTCTCTGTGTGTGTGTGTGTGTGTGTCAGGATGTAAACAGAGCTAGAGAATGCCCTAATGGTCCGATTTTGGTGAAACTTGGTATGTAGGTTCAAACCCACGATAATTCCAGGCGTTTTTTTCATTTAAGGGTAGTTTACCACCAAAAACCCCCCAAAAACGTGAAAAATCAAAATTTCTCAAAAACGGCTCTAACGATTTTGATTAAATTTTTGTGGTTTATTAAGATTGAAATGCTGAATAAAAGGACACCACCCGCATCTCCGGGAAAATTCGCGTTCAAAAGTTATAGAGCAAAATGTGTTTAAAAAACTCAATTTTTGGATGCAAAAACTCGTGCTGCTCACCTGGTGGCTATCCGACTGAGCCATCAAGACATTAATGTTTTGAGGCTTTTAACACCTTTTCATATTCTTGGGAGAAAGTATGTGTCAGTTATCTGATACCGTTTATTTGAGCTATGGGATTATGAACAATGGCATCCCATGCTTTCCTATGATGTTAAAAACATTTTTTGTAATTAGCACCAAACCACAGCTTTCTTAGTAGTAAATAACACTTAATCATGATTTGAAAGCTATGACTAACAATGTTACAGTAGTACTTGTCATGTGTAAACCTTTATGTCAAGCAGGAGTAAAGCGCAAACAATGCAGAGGCCCGCATTACTCCCCTAAGTCAACTTGAGTGCGTCGATGTTGACAAGTATGTATCCCTGAAGGCAACGCAATATTGAGTATGGTTAGAAGTGGTCCACTGGGTCTTTAACTGCTTTAGATTACGTTTATCTCAATAGTACAAACGGAGAGGAAACGGTCTTAAGATGACAAACGGTATTATACTGTTGCTACAATGTAGGTTAAAATGAAAAAAAAAAAATATAATGTACGGATGACAAAAATATCAATCGATGCTCGTTATTGATCTTCTCTATTTTAATTTTACATTAAATTTTTTATATCCTTTTTGAAGGGGTGCCTGATAATTTGATGAAAACAGTAGGATTATATCCTTACCTTATTTTATTTTATACCATTGATTAATTTTAAATATATGGTTATTCCGTGT
Source organism: Neoaliturus tenellus (assembly GCA_030545055.2). NCBI lineage: Eukaryota > Metazoa > Arthropoda > Insecta > Hemiptera > Cicadellidae > Neoaliturus > Neoaliturus tenellus. The sequence goes on from CM061533.1 coordinate 101,886,667, forward strand.
TATAATTTACCTCGGTCACATTTAACCTGTGCATTAACATTTTTAAGCAGGCAAAACCATTTATAATTCTTCTTCCATTTAACTAGCCAAGCTAGATTGGAATTTCATGAGGATACTCTTCAACAAATGCATATAAAACAGCAAATAAATATGTGAACAGAATATTTTGGGTTCTCGAGATGTGAGAAGTGTTTAAATATTTAGAAATTATAAATTGACTATGGTAAGTAAATGAAAAAAAATCACAATATTCAATTTTCACCACTTAAGTCAAATTATCATGTTAAACTTTACATTGTATAATATTATTTTTAAACCCCAATATACATATCAATACTTAATAAAATTTGTTTTAAGAAATAGGAAAAATTTGATAATGTAAATTTTTATATAAAAATATATCACAAACAAATATTAAGCAAGGGAATCGCATTTATTTTATATACCGGGTGTCCATAAAGTCTTGTCCCGATAAATGAACTGAAAACAATTGGTGTTAAGATGACGTTATATTTCGTTTTAACAAGTAACTTCATAAGTGTTTTTAGGCTATGAACAAACACGATACGTGTATTGATGTTACATGTAGTCATTTTGTATTTTAGTATACATTTTAATAATTATTTGTAGTTTCTCTTACTCATATATTCTTCCTATATGTATAAACAATGGACTAACAGTATTTAAACATCTCATAGGAGGACATAATGTTTTCCATCGCAGTCTAGGTATGACACGATGAAATCTTTATTCCCTCATGAGACACTGTGGCGCCACAACCTCATTACTTTATGTACATATTTCAATATACTGTATATATCTGGTGTCCCAGATGTCAGCCTTACTGCTATTTTTAGGTTATCACTTTCGTTGATCTTGTAAAAATAAAAATAAAATGATAACATTCAATGTGCAATCAAATTAGATATTTAATCCTCCTACTATTTCATTTTCAAAATCATATCATCCTACAAACACAAAAATTTAATATTCCCATAAATAGCGTCTTCTCAAACACGTAAGTTAGTTAGATTGACGTGACACACTATTCAGTATATAATTTTTATTTAAGTATGCTTCACCAGTGATGTCTGTTCAGGATTAATTTAGTATAAGTTTTTAAATCCCCTTTATCAATTTCAATTTTTATCTATTAGACGTCTTTCATAGAGAATTTTTTTCATAAACAAAAACAAAAGTCAATTTTACTTGGTTTATTTCGTTTACATAATTCATTATTGTAATAAATTAACATATTATGTTAGCTATAGAATTAGCCATAAAATGTATCGAAAAATTTCACATTATTATAATTGAAAAAAATTGTTTAATAAAAATACAAACAAAAAAAAAACTAAATGAAATCATCAAAACAACCCTAAATTTGTGATAAATAAACAAAAAACAAAAAAATGTTTTATCTGCAAATACGTGTCCCAGAGCAAATTCAAATTTGATGTGACCACAGTCCGCGGGCAGGGATGTTATGAATTGCAAATTCCAATCACACTCCATACCTTCATCCGTCGACTGATTTTCGCTATATCCACGCGTTAGGGACATAAGGCACTTTTATTGCTTATTGAATATATATTATAATATATTTGTAAAAATATCAATAAAAAACTGTATGTGAAATATATTTCCGATTTTGTTTACACATCACCGTACATTTGATTTTTATTTTGTCCAATTAATGTAATGAAAACATTTAAACAAGTGTTTGGTGTCTGAGGCATGAGTTGCCTACCAGTTGTGGAAACAAAGGTGTAATATTAATCACCTACTGACCTTCTAATGATTGAAAAATTCTCATGTAATGTTTGGAGGCAAGAAATCTAACTTGGTAAAACCATTGCACTTTGAGTTCATTAAGTACAATTTTTTAGCAAACAAAAATCATTTATCTTCCTCAATACGGCAGTCACTCACGTATTTGATACGTTTAAAGGATGAAATAAAACTACAATGAATTAAAATATACTATTGTTCGCAGTCATTTTTTCCTAAAGAAAAAAACATTACATAATAAATTTAAGAACAATATGTAAGTAACCACTGAAAACTACTTCTGTTATACAAATTTCTTGTGATTGTATATTCATCTTACATTTCTATTATTATGAAAAAATATATATAGAGGGTCTTTACTGGGTGCTTATCATAACAGGGGTTTTGCTATCAACTTTAAAGAGAAGTTCTTATAACAATTTATAGTTCTTAGATACTTTTAAATTTCTTTTAGTGTAGTAAAATTAGTCGTATAAAATTAGTCAAAAAATTATTTTTGGACTGCCAAATGATTTTGAAATGTGTTCTATCACACCCCTTAACCTTCCTCCAAAAAGTCCCCTAAAATCGCATATGTGGATCATGGCCAAAAATAAGGGATTGGTCCATAAGGAATTATAATAAAATTCGATATTAAGCATACTAAACTTAAATACATTCCAGAAGGTTTATAGTTATCAAAATAAAGGTCTTAAAATACAATGCTATAATCCAGAAATCAATAAATATAACGGTCGGGAGATAAAAATGACACGTTCAAAATTGAGAATAAAGTTATATTATCAAAACTTTGAAATGCAATGAATTCCGGCATATTTGACCGTTTGAGGTCTGGTGTTCGGCTACGTACCACACTTACTAAGACCTTTAAAATTATGTTTAGCATGGCTATGGATTAAGAAAATACTTTCAGAACTTCCTCTTGGGCCGTCTATGTAGAGGATAGTTCTAGGGTAATATGATAGCCATATATCGAGCTATTGGCATTTTCAAAGGTAATTGTAAAAACAAACGTCTGCCCAAACCACACCTCAAAAGGTCAAGTATTTAGAATATTATGAAATTTTTAAGCCTTTAGGTTAAAATTTGACTTTTATTCAAAGTTTGACAGGTTGCCGTTCTCTACTCAAACAACCTTTTACGATGGGGTTTGCGGCAATAATTTCTACTTTTTAAGAGATTTAATTTGATATACCTAAACCTATTGGTCGATGAACGATTTATTTCTGACTCCACGTGGGAAATCCCATTATTTTTAAGCATGTTCCCCACAACTGAGAATTTCAGGGGATTTTTCTGAGGGGGGGTTAGTTGATGACATAGAACACATTTCAGCAAGAATTGGCTGTCCAAAAGTTTTCCCATTTTTCAGCCTTATTTTGACTCAATTTTACTACACTGTTTAGTGTTTATTCCTTTGCGTTAAAAAGTACCGAACTCTCGCCGTTTTGTTCATCTTAGAAATTTAGTTCCATGTAACTAATTTTATGTTTATACAATCGCATATTATGTTTATTAAAACTTAAATGTGCAACTGCCATTCAATACTGCAATAAAACTAATTGCCATTAACCTTGTTATTTTGCACTACTTTGAACGGTCGTTTATACAAATTAATTTATCAGTAATTGGAATTAAAATTTGTATTATACCATTTATGTAACCACTCATTATTTTGGATGAAACAATCTATTTTAGTAAAATTTACAACTAAAGTAGATTTAGAAGTTACATCACACTTGTTTAATAAGAGGATTGGGGGGAGTTTTGTCAGTTTAAATAAATAAACAATCTTTGAATTGTCAGAAATAACTGTTACATTGAATACATTATTTAAATGCACATTTAATAACATCTAACCTAATTTTAAATAACATCTAACCTTATAAAATAAAATATGTTCTTTTATAATGCATCAAATATTCTTGTACAGTATATCATGTTAAAAAATTTCGTTAGTATTTAAGTCATTAAAGAAAGTTGTCCTAATGCATTTATAAAAAACCATTAAGATAAAATATTGTTTGGACAGTAAATGTTTTTAAATCATTCAAATTATGAAAAAATCATGAATACGTATACGTGCGACACATTCAATATCCTTTGTAAAATATGAAAATTAATTAAAACACAAACCAGCAGTGGTTTACTTACAACCATTATGCATTAATGAAGCACAAACTGAGGCTTAACATGTCAGATAAGAAATAAGGTACTGTGTATAAGTTCAGAATGCTGGTAATTAAAGATAACACATATTAAATATTAACATTAGTAATATAAACTAATATTATAATACATTATAGAATTGTTATGAAAACAGAATAAAAGTAAATTACGCTTTCCAAATGTTGGTAAGGTAATGACATTGGTTTATAATATACAAAGTTGGCCAGAGTTTTATTTACTTCTCTTAGTATCCTTCAAAAGGCTTAAAGAAAATATTAATAAGCCTTATATGTGTTCATTTAACTACGTATTAATATTTTGATGGTTGGAAGCTGTAGCTTAGAATGATAACTCGACCAAGATTTAGAAAAGAACATTTAATGAATAATAGAAAATAGCAATCTAGTCTAAATGATATTATTTCATAAATGTTATTGGGGAGTCACTAGTTAACAACTTTATCTATTCGCCGACGATATTAAAATCTTCAAGGAGGTTATTTCGGTCCATCAAGAACAAGAACTGAAGAATTTTTACTTCTCTTTATATGGCTTGATGCTGAATAGAGTGATGGCGGTAAAGGACTTGGGTTTATATGACACCATCCTTGGATCCAGAGGTATATATCACTAATATTTGTGCTAAAGAAAACTCTGTACTGGGTTTCATTGCTCGCACATCATGGAATGCCCGAAAATCCTCTATGTGACTCTAGTTCATCCCATTGTTGAATATGGATCTATTGTCCGGGCTCCCCAACAGAATGGGCATTGTGACCGCTTCAATAAAATTCAGGGACGTTTCTGCGATTGGTGGGCGTTAGAAGCGGCATCCGTTATCCTGATGTGGATATACAAGGTATTGCAAACCAGCATCAAATCCTCTTTAATCTACAGTAGAAGACTGGCTCTTGACCATATATTTCTATTTAAGATTGTCAACTTTTTGATCTATTTTCCTAAACTTCTACGTTACATTGACCTTCATGTACCTGCCGGAACCCGTATTCTCCAACCTTTCTCCAGGCACTCCCTTAAGACATTCTACGCCTACCACAGTGTAATCCCACGTCGTTTGCGCTCTGGAAATGTTGCCCAACAGTTGGCATTCTTTATCGTATCCTAAAGAAGTTTCGAAATCAAGTCTTTTCTTGGATGGCTGAGCATGATGGACATTGACAGGAAGTTTGAGAGTAAACAATGTACCTTTGTTTGTTTTCTATGTTAATAATTTTTTGTATTGTTCATCTTCTTGGATTTATGTTTTTTTTTTATTTCTTGTTGATTTTTCCTAGTCAATCCCGTTACCACGAACTTATAGCATGTACAATAGAATATATTAGCATGTAGTTATGTTGTTGATGTTTTGCTGTATCTATTCAATGCACTTTAGTTAGCTCATTCTTGGCATGTAGCTTGTATTTTGCATGTAGTATATTGTTGATTACTTTTGTCTTCAAATTGTTTTTGATGCAATATTTAGCATACATCTAGCACGTAGCATTTACCATACGTATAATTGTTTTGCTGTAATTATATCGCTTTCGTATCTTGTCTTTAATACTCTAGTTTTGTGTTTTTAAATATATGTGGTCTATTCAATTGTGCCTAAATAAATTTTAGTCGAGTAATACTAATTAATGCATGCAAGTTGCTTTGAAAGAAATTGGTAGTATAATGTTCAGTATACATTAATATAAACATGTTTGTATGATGACGATTTGTATCAATAAATAAATAGCCTGGTTCTGGTAGTTCTAGATATCAATAGTCCTGATTTAGCATCTTAACGGTTCATTGGAAAATTAAAATTATGTTTCCACCTGCTCAATACCCCCAATGGATACAGCAGGTTAGGGTTCTTTAAACCTCACTACACCGACAGATTGGGTCGTTTTACGACTTCAATTCGTCATCAGGTCTCTTTTGATTTGTATATAACCTGGAGGTCTTGGTGTCGGTGAAAATTCTCATCCTCAGTTAGGACATATTCAGGTTTGATTCTGTCCAGCCTCACTCGGCCTTAAACTCCACGATCATCATTGTGCATGGTGGGATATGGACTCGTGAACGTTGGGTGGATAGGTCGTCGTAATTTTTTGATCCGCAGACACATTGCTACACATGTAAAAACTGTGGGGTATAAAAAATGTTCATAAAAGGTGTAAATGACGTATTGCAGGTACAAGACAAAGGGATGAAATCTGTTTCCGCAGGCAGACTGCGCAGCTTGAGGAGACATCAAGACTTTTTTGGAGGGGCCCAATGGAGGAATGATAATTTCCCAGGTAATTCCAGTACCTGGCCCAACACATGTTCTGCTGATGCAACTTTCAGTACCTCGCGGAAGGCACTTTGAATTCCTATTAGGACGACCGGGAAAGCTTTGAACCATGACGATCCAGGGTGTCACATGATGTCAGCCTTGAGAAGGCGATGGAACCTCACAACCATATCGTTACCACAAGAGTGGTAGATGCAAGTCCGTTGTCGTTCGGAATCAAATCTATTATGAGTCATCTTCACCTTTGTTCTAGTAGTCCATTGTTTGCACAGTCAGCAAGTTACTCGATTTTTCTTACTTTTAATATTTTTTTGTACTTATACCATTAGTTTTTACTCATATATCAATTATGAGAGATATAGATCTAACCTTAATCTACAATAAAAGATAAATTTTATCAATAAATATCCAAAAACACAGTTCGAAACAGGGGAATATGGAGGCATGTTTTCAGTGTTTTCGCAAGGGCTGTTTTCGTCTGAATATTTCTCATAACAAGGGCATGCGATAGGGCAGAGTCGAACTGACGCTCCTGCTTTTGTTGTACTGCGTGCAGGTGAGCCAAGCGAGAGAACCAGCAGGTTACTACAGTGTATGCAACTTCCTTGCTTAAGACATAATAAACGAACTAAATATGTATTATGTAAAACGGTTTGCGTAGCCAACAATTCCCTTTGGAATGGTTGTTGTTCAGTAGTTAAGATGGCAATTCAGTAAGTTTAACCAGTTAAGTTTCCTAACACTATATTTACGTGATCTACCAATCAGGTGGGGTCAAAATTTAATTAGAAACACATTAAATCTATTACGACTATGTATAAATCAAGTATAAAAATAATTCAGTATGGTAAATTTACAAAATGTTTTGGTCAATTAAGAAAGAGAATCAGGATTATATAAAAGTGGGAAAGTTTTAACAACCAAGAGTTGAACTAACAGTTATTTTACTTCGCAGGAAGCACCTGCGCGCAAACTATGAGGTTTGTAACAGGAAAACAAACAGTTGCTGAAACAACTTGAGATACTTGACCAACTGCAATTACTTTATGTTTCCATTTGTACTCTTAGTCTCTTTCAACTCACTGTTTCCATGGACCAGCTTTTGTCATCCATTAATAACTCCCTATTATCTCAGTAATAACCCCCTATTTACTCATATTAGTAAAAATAACATTTTTGGATTAATAGTAAACTATGTTAAATGCTAAATAGATCAAGAGCCCGCAATGATCTGACCTTCGTCATTTTATAAAACCTGAAAGTTTGCCTGTTTGTAACCCTAATGGAGATATTAACGATCCTCTACTATGAAATTTCGAGAACGGTTACTTTTAGATAATGAGATGTAAAAGGTGTGAAAATGGCAAAAAATTTTGTCAAAAGCTAAAATTTATATATGTTACTCAGAACACTCTCAAACGATGTATTCCCGACTGTCAGACACTTTGTGCGGTTGCAACCCCTATCTGACAACCCTTAAAGTGTGGGTAAAAGTATGTTAGAGAACGTTATAAGTATAAAAGCTGAAATTTACATATGTTATCCGGGACACTCTTAAAAGACTTATTATCGAATGTCAGACACTTTGTGTGATCGCAGTCCTTGCCTGACAACCCTTAAAGTGTGGTGAAATGTAGGTCAAACTTCGACATAAACATAAAAGTTTAAATTCACATATGATACTTCGGAAACTTTCAAAAAATATATTCCCGGCTGTCAGACACTTTGTGCGGTTGCAACATACTGTCTAACCCTTTAAGTGCGGTTAAAAGTATGTCAGACTTCGTCATAAGTATAAAAGCTGAAATTTACAAATGGTACTTATAAAACCCTCAAAAGACGTATTTCCAGTTGCCAGACGTTTTGTGCGGTTGCAAATTCTGTCTGACGGTCCTTAAAAAGTGTATGAGAGTAGGTAAAAATATGTTATAAATAAAAAGCTGAAATCTTTATAAATTATGTGAAGCAATTTTTCTTTTAAAAACAACACTTCCTTTATTTCTTGACAAATTTAAGGTTAGAGTTGCAAAAAAATTCGTCTCGCTTTTTAGTTTTGCGACAAGGATTTAGAATTTTGACATTTGAATTCTGAGTATCGCTGGCAGCCCTTTCAGTTAGCTTTTGTCCATAACATTAACATGGTAAATGATTCTAATTGAATTGAAAAATAAAACAACCGTTGATAAAAGCAGATAAACAAATGTTAATATGTGAATAGAAGCAATAGACTTACCAGTACTCAATGTATCTAGAACAAACCAAGGTGTGATATCAACAACAACGAATAAGAAATCAGTGACGTTGTTGGTGCTTCAGTTGACAGCAACTGTAAATAGATGTGATGTACGCTTCTTTTCCATTGTAAACAGCTGTAGTTGTTACATACCGTTAGAGTATTATAGTTTCGGTGCCTCTACTTTTTTTTACATATTTTATTAACCGATCAGCATATTACAAATTGCTATACAGGCTAAAGCTTAACAATAATATAATAGTAACATATTTACAATAACTTAAGTTGAGGTCAGCTAGTTAGACCTGCTGGCACAGTGTCCATAGTCATGTTAGGCTTTTAGAAATATTTCTGGTTGAAAATCACTAAAAAAGAAAGCTGAGCAAGGCTAAATTCTCTTAAGGTATCAAAACATCTTGAGGAAGTCTGGGCCGAAATCTAAGTCTTGCGATATTTAATGGTTGACCTGAGTTAAAAAATTGAACGCCGCTTGTCAATTGAGTTTTATTGAAACATTTTCTTGTCGTTTTCTTGATGTAATCGTTAATTGAAGAAATGCCAAGCTCAAAATGTGTTTGGTTGTTTCTGACATACCACGCGGTGTCCCTACTAAAATCTCAACACACGGTGACAAAACAACAACAAAAGTAAAAAAAATAAAATAAAATAAAAATAAAGCAGAAAACTATATTTTTGCACATGGGTTTTCAAACTTCTTTGAACAGGGAAACAGAGTAGTTGGTCGGTGGTGTAAGTTTAATAACCTGTCTACTATGATACTATAAAAAAGTGAATAGAAAACTGAGGGTTGTCAGACAGGGTTTGCAACCACACAAAGTGTCTGATAGCCGGGAATACATCTTTTGAGAGTGTCCCAAGTAACATAAGTGAATTTCAGCATTTATACTTATGTCGAAATGTTTGTTCAATTTTCAAACCACTCACATTACGTAGTAGAGGATCGTTTATATCTATATTAGGGCTACACACAGGTAAACTTTCAAATTTTATGAAATGACGAAGGTCAGATTGTCGCTGGCTCTTGCTCTAAAATATTCTTTCGAATGAGATCAAACTACATTTTTCTTAAACATCATGTATTAAACTTCTATTAATTGGCGTGAACTTTGATGTTACATAGCAATACGATTCAAAATTAAGTGTCAAAGTAAAGCTTATTACACAAATCATTGACAGGAAGTAAAAATTCTGATTTATAATCATAATTTTGTAAGCGATAAAGATAGCTTTACTATATTCTAGAACAGACAACTTATTACAAGGTAAATGTAGAGAGGGGTGAACAAACATTTTATAAACCGGGATTGGACAGTAGCAGATTTATTGTTGGCGGTCTGAAGTCCCGGCTGTACCTACACCTGTGGTTTGGATCACTCGTAATAGTTCAATATAGATTTAGTGGCACAACATACTTATGTAACTTATTTTGTTCCTTATCGTACTTGCAAATTTTTTAAAAATTTAAAATTGTTTCATAAGCAGTTAATGGAGAGCAAAGCCACTGTTATTTGCTCAAATTCTATTTTTCCCCGGGTAGATTATTTACAGTTTTTTCTACAACAAAGCTGCGTTAGACTGGTGGTTGTTGTGGGGGGGGGGGTAGGCAATCTCCAACAGCCTATTCAAGATAAGCCTACTGATCACTCGTTAACCACACATAAAGTTCATTAAAAAATCGTTTACATCATAATGATAATATTACTGTTATACATATTATCATATGTAATAATGATAATATGTATAAATCAATCACCTCTGAGATAAGGTCGCTTTTATTCCCACTGATTTCTGAGTTCAAAATACAAATAATACACATGTTAATAGTGCTGCAATTTTAATGGTCAAGATTTATTAATAGAATGGCAATACTGCCATTCTATTAATAATCAATACGATTGACAGTATAAAATGTAAATGGAGCTCAAAAACCCATATTTAGATTACAAAACCTATTATTATGCTCAACTTACAATGACTAAACATCAAATGATGTCTTTTTACCATTATAATCTGGTTACATTTGAACGAGCTGTTAATTTTACTTTTTTTAAGTCGTACCACTGCACTGATAATCCCAATTGGTATTTCGGTATAATGGCAAATTAAACCTAAACAGATATTTCAATAAACATCAAAAGACGGTTTTTGAATTAAAATTGTAATCTTCACGTTATTTTTTTTATAGTAACTGTTTTGAACATGCTGTTGTTTTCAAAGATCAATGTCCTTAAAATGAGCCCTTATAGAATAGGGCCTAACTCAAGCTACGGTAAGCCCACATTAGTTAAACTTTCACTTTCACACTACATATGGTCCTGTAAAATCTTTTAGGACATCCAAGTTGATCGATAAAGAATCAAACAAAAATAGAGGGGAAAATATTGTTGAAAATTTGTTTCTCTAAAAACAGGAGGGATGATGAGGTGAAATACTTTTCAAATATTTTCTTCGAAAATCCCTTTTTATTTGTTTTAATTTTTCATTACAGTTTTACCATGTTAAACCATAGAAGTTTTTTATATAACTATGTTTATATTATGTTCAATTTAAACTGACGCTATTTTTTTACTGTTCATGTAAGTTAAAGTTAAAACTTTTTACCAAATTGCTTTATCAGTGTCCTTTTTTTGAGAAGGCGTTACAATTTTCTTTAAATTATATTTAATTGTATCTCTTAATACCTTATATTTTACTCTCACAAAATACAGTATATTATTTTTTAACTAACGAAATGCTATTAACTTATAGTAAAACATGCAATTTAACTATGGTACCAAACATTATTTAGCTTCTTCATATTCGTAGTATACACTATGACACCAAATCTTTTTTATCTAATAACTTTCCGTCATTAATAAAGAAACTACCGTAACATTAACAAGGATTGCGGAAATAATTTTTTTTTCATTGTGCACTATATTCATTAAAATTCATGATTTGGTTATGTATTATATTGTACATTAAATAGGATTTTATATTTAATCAATAGTAAATTAAACGATATATTAATGAATGAGAATTTTATACCATAAAACAATCAAATAGTTTAAAAAAAATATCATTAAACATGCGGTTTGATTTATTAAAAAACTAAAATTACAATTAATTAACTAATATTGAGATATTTTATAGTTATTGTGGTGAAAGGTTAAGTAATCAAAATATACACACGTCTATTTTATCAATTCAAGCCTAACCACCATCAACTGTTGTAATTGCCAAATTGCCAAAATTTTGTTGAAATCGAAGGGTTTAGTTCTTTCTGGTGATTTTGAGGCTATGAATTGCAAATTATAATTACATGGGAGATAACGTAAAATCCGAATATCCACAACAGTTGAATTATTTTATCTTAAACCTTATGCTCGAAATGGAATGATGTATGTTAAAATAAAGTTCTGGGAAGCAGGAAATATTTAATATAAAAAGTAGCAATACATAAAGTCAATGCAAATTGTTGTAAAGTTGGCATAAATTATTTTACATACAATGATCGATTTAAAAAATCGAATTTAAGAGACTATACAGAAAATAGTTTGGAGGTCTACTGTAAAGTGTTTGAAAAGGTTAAAACGAGGCTTATACGTAATTTTTATTTTAACATAGTGTTTCAATTACAAACTACCTATTACGTATTGGATATGACATACAATATAACTATTACGTAAGTTATGTAATAATTATATGCAAATTTCAATTAATTTTATTATAATTTGTTTTTTTTTTTGAGTACTTTGAGTTGTCAGTGCTTAAAAACTGTAGCTGTTTGTACATGTACAATGTTATTTTTTGATGGACAGTAATAGTTTTAAAGAAATGTTACATTTTGTTGTAATCACTACTCTTAATTGAAAATTTTGTGTTTATTTATATTTATAAATCAAAAGACTCTTGTAGACCAATTTTCAGAATGCACGGTTAGTGACACTTTCTTTCCTTTATATATATATGATTGCTTCTTAAGATGAATTTCTCATTAATAAAAACATTAAAATGCCTATAACACTAGTTGCAAAGCAAACTTTTAGCACTGTACAACACTCATAAATTATCTTCTTCTTATGAAGATTTTTCTATGTGTGCATATACATATATTTTCGTGTTTGTTATGACAAAGCCTATGACTCTGTAGAAATGTATTTTACTAACCTGTAAAATTTTGGAGTTGTATATGTTTTCACATGTCATTGTTATATTATTAAGTTTTTTGGTCTCAGTTTTGTAGTTTTTTATCAATTTGGTAATTCTGACTATGTTTCCTGTTTTTATATCATTTGCCTTGTGCAAAAAATTTTATGACAGTAATAAGATTTTGAGATGTATTTTAAAGTGGATTAAGTTATTTATTTTTAAAAGTCAAAAATAATTTTAACTAATACTATAACTTAAATCTAAAATATATAAAATTTATTTTATAAATATATTATTTTGAAAAGGTGCATTACTCCCCAGACGCAATTCAGAGCTTTTACCCAAGAAATGCGTTACAAAAGCCTTTGTTAGAGCAACACTGGCTCGAAAACAAAGATACTGATAAGATTGAATTCAAGAATTGAAAATAACAAGAGAATACTTAACAGACATAAGAAATGTTATAAAAATAAAACAATTGTGGTTTAACTGTTTCAATAAAGTAATACCTGCTCAGAATTGTTTTGTGGTAAACCTGATGCTTTGTTAATTGCACATGTGGTTTAGTTTATTAACCCTCCTGTTGATGCAGTGTAAAACAGATGGTCAAACTTTTATCCTGTATAGAAACAAATTAAAAACACGTTCAAACAAACAATTTATAAAGTAATCCTTTCGTCTTCTATAAGTTTAGTTTTTATTTTATTATTTTTTGTGGAAATAAAGAAATTAGATGATTTATTCTAATATCAATATTACATATGAAATTCAACTTAAATGATCCATTTTAAAACTTAGCTCAAGAAAATATTTTCTTACAAAACACATAGTTTGTGAAGTTATAATTAAACAGATTCTTGAGTGATAAAAAATGCAATAAAACCTCAAATCATAGGTTGCTAAGAATAATACTGCTTACAAAATTAAAGAGAAGAAATTTTATTATTTTTTCTCTTTTAAAATCATAATGTTGTAGACCTATACCACACTGTCTTTTCAGATGTGGGTTGCAGCAAACATTAGAAACTATACGGTTGTCTAGGAAACTATGCCTCTAAACGTACATCAGGGTGAATATACCTTATTGAAAAAAGTATTCCTTGATATAATTTGTACACTTATATAAGTTTGACATTTAAGTAAAGATTTATTCAAATATTTCTGCATTATCAAATTATATTAACTTGTAAACAAAAATAATGAATAAAGACGAATGATAGTTAAACTTAATATTAGTGTTACACACCTTCTAAGATTGTTTGACTATTAAGGTGTTAAACACATTAATAACAGTATATTATTCATCTGAGTCAACACAACTGTTTATAAAACTTTTCTTGTTTGTAATTTCCCTTTAGAGTGAGAAATTATTCCCACTATATTACTATATCACTATATAAAAAAGAAGTATATATTTTTTTATTACTTATTATATTTATTAGAAAAAGTTTATGTTTAAAAATATTTTATGTCGCAGACAAATCGCAGCTAGCAGCATCGGCCGTATATTTTGTCTCACTCAACAGTTCATTGTCTAAAGCAGGAATCGTGCCAAACCGTCACAATAAATCTGCTACTTTTTAGTCAAGTTGCCCTCCATTTTTTACTTTACTGACACCAAAAAATAATACAACTGTGGTTAATAGCATGTCATGTATTTTTAATATACAGGGTGTCCAGCTTCCACCTTTACAAACTTTTCCAGGTTATTAAGCATGCCAAAACAAACAGAAAAATCATATAAACATATGCACGGAAATGCTTCGTTAAGCCGCTAGCCGCCATTTTGTTTTTTACACTTAAGAATTTTTATTTCCGTAACGGGTTGTTGTATGGAGTTCATATTTGGCATATACCTTAATCACACCAATGCTCATTTTTAGAAAAAATATTATTTTTTCCGATGTATATTTTCAAAATGGCGGCCGTTTTAAGTTTTTAAACTCAAATATCTAAAAAACCGTAATTTTTTTAAAAAATTTTACTAGATACAAACAAGTTGACAAATTAAATTATCTAAACAGTGATACCAAGTTTGTAAGGATCCGACAACAAATAACGGAGTTGTGGTGGTTTTCCTGTGAAAAAACACTGATTTTGCACTATGATTAATGCCAATTTAGGTTATTTTAAGAGAAAAACCTCAATAACTCCGTTATTTGTTGTGTATGTAAAATATATGTTACATCTACAATTCTCGAGTGGCACTGACGTACTTTACGCTCTTATTACACACATAGCTATTTATTAACAACTATTGCAAACGCCTTTTTTGTTAAATAGTTTTTGTCGGGTACCGAACGTGGTGACGTGATCGTGGGGTAGAATAAATGAATAAAACTCATTACATTGTGAAATACCACATTGGATACCGCGGGAGCGGGTAGGTGACGGATCGGAGGTTGAGCTTGGACTGACTGGAGAACGTCTGGAAGGGATGGCCAGATATGTGGCGTGATGGAAGTAACCATTACAGTTTTCTAAATATGAAAATTTTGTTTTGTTAAAATTAAATATAAGGAAATTATTATTGATTACCAGATATTTTTACGTAATATTCTTTAATATTATTGAGACCTATTGGTCAATAAAACGTTATGTCTATAATATTTTTGAAAGAAAATTTGTATAAATAATATAAAAGCTAATACGATGCACTGGAGAATAATATGTTGTTTAAGAAATGTTTTTTTTTAAATATGATATAAGAGAAACGACCATTTTCTTGTTTTAAACAGATTAAAAAGTTTATTTTTGTCAAAGATTGTGTTATAGAATGTTTGTAGTACGTGTTAAAAGAAATAACTTTAGCATAAGTGTCTTGAGTTTAAAGTAAAAAAAGCTGATAATACCATTTATTTAAAGAGTACATATTGCTACAAATCAAGCATTTGACGTTTGATTACATAACAAATTATATGGTTTAACTGTTTAGTATTAAAATACATATAATATTACTGTGATTTTTAATGCAGTTCCTTAACAAGTGTACCCTCCATTAATCAATATAACCTCTCAGGTATGACAAATAGAGATGCTTTTGCTGGAGTATATTGTTTTCATTCTTTACAGCGTTAAACTTGAAAATCAAATAACTTACTTACCAATAAAATCAAATGGAAAATAAAACTGCACTTGTTTACAGCTGTACATTTACAGATGTTTAAAATGCTCAACACAATTAATTCTAATGTTATTAAGTTTTAACTATCGTGCGTTTAACATAAATAAACCTAATGCAGTAAAAATCCCAAACTTTTGAAAAATAACCGAGATTCTTCCATAATATTAAAATTGTTTCCGTTCTAATAATTAAGTATTGTTAAACTTAAAAATGTATTTAAAAATCATTATCTTTCGAATGATTCAATTGATGTTACTAATCACATATTGCGTTTAGTTACTATCGTAAAATTGTTTGCATTATTGATATAGAGTTTGAAGTTTTAATTTTAACACTAAATAACCAATATTAATTGAAAAAAAAAAAAAAAAAAAAAAAAAAAAAAAAAAAAAAAAAACATAAGGCCTATGTCAATTGTATTCCTGTTCAATGAAGGTAAAGTGTTATCTTAAATTTAAATTTATCAAGCAAAAACAAGTAATCACTATAAGGTAGATTATGCTTAAAAATAGTTCAAAACAGTATTAAGGTTCAAGAAAATAGTCAGCTGTAAATTTTAATAACTGTTTCCACCTCAACCCTTGCAATGTTGTCATTTATTTTTGTTTACTATGTCTAATATTGTATAAATAGTATATTTCGTCACTAGTCCGGAAAGTGGTCGTTATCGGTGCAAGATAGAGTTTCAAGTACGAGGCAAAGCCGAGTACTTGAATTCGATCGAGCACCAATATACCACTTTAGGACGAGTTACGAACAGTACTTTTCATCATACCACCTTTTAGAAATTTACAGCTCGGATAAAATTAATAAATTTTAACCTATATACACCCTCTTACGTTGTTATTTGTTTATCTTTATTTGAACTATTTACACCTGTTATTAAATAAATTAACTTGTTTAGTGTCCCGAAAACCGCTGTTTCGGGGTCTAGTCCCGAAAACTTTGTTTACCAACACGTTTATCCAACCCAACGGGAATCAACTAGTTTCGATCACAGCTGACCGTTTCGAAAACAACGTTTATCGCAATGGTATGATGAAAAATATGTTTCCGGATGGATTTGGCAACAATTCATCAACTCTCATCGGACTATTTTCGTGAATCTTCTATAATTTTTTTCAATGTCCCAAAAATTCATTCGAAAGTTTATTTTATCGATGGAACAAAGTTATTCATGAGAATAAGGTTTTGATAAAAGTTTTAAGTTTTGATATTCAATCGAAAGTTTTTTCCTTCTATCTATAAAATATTTAAGTAAAAAAGTATGTATGTATTTAGTCTACATTAAAAATATAGCGTTAAAACTTAAAGTTTTGTAAACATAAATAGTTTTACTTATCTGGCATTAAAAATTCACACTAGTGTTTTTAGCACAAAATAGTTGTTAATTACTTATGAGGTTATATGGTTATTTAACAAAATGTCTTAAGAACGGTGCTAGATGTGTTCCATACCTTTTTAAAATTTTTTTTTTTTTTTTTTAGCCAGATAACAATACATTTTCCCTTACACAGTGTCTATTCTAAGTTCATAGCTTCCATAACATCAATAATTAGGTGAAAAATAAACAATTAAACATTGGTTTACAGATAAAATATTTAGCTAAATAGCTAACAGATAAATAGACGATTCCGTAATATTACGGGGTGCGTACTACTTAAACTACTAAATTTTATACCTGGTAAATTAAAGAAAGTTTTTGATTATTAAAATGTTTAAAGTTACTTTACTTATGTTAAACAGCTGATTGATTGGAATGAAATATCAGTTTAAAAAAGTACATTTTAAATATGTTTCACTCCATCTCACTACCTGGCTATTGAGCTGGATCCGTCAAGCCGACAGGCACTGACTCGTAGTTATATTAAAATATACAAAGCGAGATAAAAATTACAACGATATTGCTTCAACTTCATTCTTTAAAATGCTGTAATAATCCCTTTTGATGTTTCATGATAAATTTGTTCTGAAAATTTAAAGAAAACGACCGAAGAGGCATTCTCTGGACAATATTTGACGTGCTTGAGCACTTTGTACTCTAGCTCTTCATCACCCTTTCTCCATTGTTTGAGAAATTAGCTGCAGTTGATTGCTTTTTCTTTACTTAATAATTACTATGTTATATTTTAAGAAACTCAAGTAATTGTGTTAGCATTTCGTTATTGGTACATTGAAAGAAAGCAAAGAAAGTAAAATACATATCAACGTTGGTATGAACTCTTATTTTTGTTATTTTTATTTAAATTATTTCAAGGAAAAGCCTTTTTTACATAGTAAAACATGCATTTTCAACAAAAGTATCAACAAAGGATTCGCATAAACCTAACTATTTTAGTATCACAATATCATTGACTATCTACATTAACGTGAATATTCTCATAGCATAGGCGTGATTGAAACCAGTATACGGTAGCGCGACTTGCAGCGGCGTACATGGAAGTACAAGATTCATATGATATGCAAATCAGTAATACCACTTTTCTGTTTTCTCAATCAAGGATGAAACATTTTATAACGGAGGTTTTTGTTTATGTTGTTATGAAATGTTTTCCATTACTGTAAATCCAGCTGAATAACAACAACATCGATTGCAGAAACTCTGGTGCGGCGTACACGAACCGTCCAAATTTTGGTATCAAACTAAATGCATTGAATGAGAAGTCTATTCACGTTAGTGTACTTAGTCAATGGTAATATCGAGATAAATAAATTTAGTGAATGAGATAACTTAACGGAAATAACAAGAGAATGACGAGATTTCAAACAATTAAAGATTTCTAACAAATTAAATAAAGACTAACCAATATAACTAATAAGTACAGTCTAGTAGCGAGTAAAATAATAAATAATTCAAGAGAACGGTTAATCATATAATCAGGTCTCCATGAATCATATATAATTAGGTAACGAATTTAAGTTGAATGCTTTTTTCCTTTTTAAATACTTAAACTTATTCCGTGCTTCAAACTGATTTTTAATACGGTAATTGCCTAATTTTGTCATCGGAACATAAAATGGAAAAATAATTATAGATAAAACCTTTTAAAATTTGTTACAAACACACAAGTTGATGTCATTTGAAAAAAACATCAGATTTTTTTGTTGCTCCATGTGTATTGGTTTAATTTCAGGAAAATTAATAATTTTTTTTCTGGAAAATTTCATTGAATTTACTGCAAAATTTACAAAAATACAATAGATAAATCGTATTTTATTATTCTCGAACCATACATTTGATCCCTTTTGTTGTTGTTTACACAATACAAATTACTAAACTACATGTTGTCAACTACGGTATCTGCAAGTGAAATGACATACAATATTTTCAAAATTGTGACACATTCATTAAGTGAGCTATGATACATTCCCAGAACACCATTGCGATTCCCTTTGTTGTTTATATGCACCTGGAAATTTCAGCAGCTATAATATTTAATTAATATTAAGTTTATTAATTATATTAAGTTTTATAATTATATATAAGTTAATTATATATAAGTTTTAATTATATTAAGTTTATTAATATTAAGTTATGTAATATTAAAAATAATATTTTTTTAAATGGGATTTTGTGAAAAGACATTTTAATAATACAATTGTAAATATATATATATATTGTCCTTATATATATATATATATATATATATATATATATATATATATATATATATATATATATATATATATATATAAGGACGATCAGAAAAAATATTTACAGTTAAGGTCGTGTTTGAAGTCATAATAATGATCTTACCCCAGAAAAAAATGCAATCTCAGAATAATTTTTTTTGTTATATAGTTTTTTGATAACGAACCAAGATGTTTGTCAATCCCTAATTAAATCAACAATACTATCGTTTTGAATTTTTATTGGAATTTCAAGTAGGATTCTTATGTATAGTATTAGCCATTATAAGATCTTTGATATATATTTACCGTCTTGTAAAATATTACAGTATAAGTGTAAATATATCGAGTAGTGTTGGAAGACGTTTTATTATTTCAACCTAAATATAGATATTGTCTACCTGAATCATGTCATACATAACCTTGAGTAATTTCTTTAAATAAAGTTGCCTCGAATCCGGCCAATAAAATGTGTAATTGTAGTTTTGTTTTTATAATTAGTGCAAAGTTTACTGGCCTACTTTTCCCTCCTTTTGAGGTCGGGATTACGGTAATTGTATCTATTCAATTCTATATAAAAACTTTATATTTGCAGAAATAATTTGGAGAAATAAAATAATTTTATTTGTTATTAAACATATTATTTTATAAAATACAAATAACTGAAATAGAGCCCAAATGTAGTTGTCGAATTATAGAAAAAAAGATATTCGCCCTATATATTATAACCTATTAACTCGTATTAACTCTTTGAAATATAATATTGAAATTTGAAATAGAGGGGATATAATCATTCATAGAATCTACTTAATTGGAAATTCAACTTGTGAATAGTATACAGTGTGTATAAGTCCTTTCCCCCTACCTATTTTTTGTTTGTTTCTTGGAATAAATAAATATTCTTTAGGGAATGATTGTAACCTAACACAAAGTGTCTTTTAACGTTATCAAAGTGTCTCCTCATGTCAGGGAGACAGCCCACCAGGAGTCAGAAGAAAATCTTAAATATAAGAATATGTTGATGTATACATAAAGTAAATGGGCTCATTTAGTAGAGTGCAAAGACGCACACTAAACTTCAAATGGATGACCGAGACGATAATGATAGGCAATCGAACTTCTTATTAAAATCCTATGGCAAAAGTTAAAAATGTGTTAAATTTCTAAATACTCAACATTTTAACGTCAGGTTTGTAGATTATTAATCCAAATGAAAATACGGTTAAAATGATTTATGACGTGGCAAGGGCTGAATGTAATTTTTCAAATATCCTCCATGTTACTTCCCTATAGAGAAACCTTCTTTGGCCTTTATGACATTTATTTATTTATTCATTCAAACGGTCAAAACAACCAATACATAAATACAAATACAAAAATATAAACACAATACAAAGGGCCAACAAAGAATGCAAACAAATATTATAATACGAGAAGTTGCTATGTGACAATCAATTATAAAACAGAACGTGAAAATAAACACAATGATAATAATAGCACTAACAATAACAATGGTAACAAATTAAATATTTCATACAACAACAAGCAATACTAGAGAAATACATGCAGATTTACAAGTACTCTGAAAACACTAGAAGATGCACTAGCAAGATGGATGGCAGTTCATAAGTGTCCTCTTGAAATTATCACTGCTTATGCTGAAGAAATCCAGATGACCAGGTATGCTGTTAGCCAGACGTTGGAGACGAGGAAAAGGACTGTGAAACATGTACTGGGTAGAATACTGCTTCTTTGCAAATAGCTGAGAAAAGCGAAGGTTGCGTGAAGTTCTTAAATCCAGTTTCATAAGCAAAGCAGGGGCATCAATTTGAGAGGTTATCAATTTCTTCAGGAACATAATATCATTGATGTCCCGTCTTGCATGAAGCGGTCTCAGGTTCAATTGAAGTTGTAGGTCATGGACTGGGACAGCCCTGTACTCAAAGCCCAATCGCAGACCAACCAAACGAATGAATGAATGAATGAC
The DNA here is from genome assembly GCA_030545055.2 of Neoaliturus tenellus. Classification (NCBI taxonomy): domain Eukaryota; kingdom Metazoa; phylum Arthropoda; class Insecta; order Hemiptera; family Cicadellidae; genus Neoaliturus; species Neoaliturus tenellus. The sequence goes on from CM061533.1 coordinate 101,908,036, forward strand.
ATCATACATCATTTTTAATGTCTTTGGATTTTGAGTAATAACCCCCGACGTCATAACGTTGAGTAATCTATAAACCCGACGCCAAAACGTTGAGTATTAAGAAAGTTATTAAATTTTAAGTTTTAAACAAAGGATTTTAATGGAAAATTTCTTTGCCTTACATTTTTGTTCCAATCATTCATTTGAAATCTACTTTGTGGCATTGTACACTGCCAAGTGAGACCTTAAATTTTGTGTACATGTAAGCCTGTAGTTACATGACTTTCTTATGCTTCCTGACACCCTTACATGACAAAAAATTTTTAATAACGTCAAAGACACTTTTTAAAGTTACTATCATTCCCTAAATATATTACATACCGTATCATGATAAATAAAAAATAAGTAGGAGAATTTTTTTCACTCACTGTTTATGAGTTCAGCATTAACTAATAAAATTATTTATGTTTGAAAATAATACTTGTGTCTAGAATCTCTTATGATCCGATTAATACATACAATCATTGTTCTATACAATTAATAACAATTTTTTACTTGGCACGACTTCTTTTATATTTAATTTTAACTTTGTTTGTCTCATCATAGTAAGAATGTAAATTATATAATATTTGGTAAATAAATGTTAATATGTTACTAAAACAACGAGAACATCAAACATGTAATGTGATCATTAGTCTAGCAGGATACAGCGAAGCATGCTAATTGCATCGGGGACAAAGACGCATCGCTCTGGTATTTGATGATTGATACACAGCTACATTGAACAAACGACTGAAATCACTTTGACTCACTTAATTCAAAATGTTTAGCAAAACTTGTATGTTAGTGTTTTATTGCAGTGTTCCGATATCACAAATTGCCATTATTTAATATAGTAATTATATTTATTCTCTAACAATAGTTAACATTAAGTTTTAATCTTACTTTCTTTTAGTGATATAAAATTAAAATAATATAAAATCAGTTTACTCGAACATAAAAATGTATTTTTACTACTATTTTATAAAGGTTTGATGTTATGTATACATTTAAGCATGAAACTGAATTTTTTGGCCTTATGTTATTGCAATCAATGACAAAATTTATATTGGTAAATAAGATTATTGAGGAAAGAAATATATTTCAATTTCTTAAATTCGATTCCGATGCTGGATGGCGGTATTTACTTGATTATTATTGTTATTAATAAGAATATCCCAAAAATTTGGTACCAGATTTTTCTAATATTTTTAATACTGTAACAACAAATTCAAAATTTATTGTTATATTTACTAAAGTGGTTTTATTTATTTAATAAGATATATACACAGTTTATTGTTATGGGTTTATAAAATCTATTATGAAAAAATCTCTAATACACGTACAATAAATTTATATAATACAATAATTAGATTAAATCTATTTCGATCGTTTGAGTTTTATTAAAATTTTAACACAAGTAGTTGTTAGTTGTACTGCACGTCGTTAAGATTCATGATAGCGATGGATATACATGGTTCAATTTTAAAATAATATAAAATATTATATTGTAACTGTACCCAGAATTTATTCTCAAATACAGTAGTAAGGAGGGGCAGCACCCATGTACACTGTCATATTCTGTCTTTGTGTAGGAACACAATGGTTGCCGAAATCTCAGATTACAGCAGCTGAATCCTCTGTAGAAGGCGGGGGTGACCCGTGCAACTCTCAATATCAAAGTTGTCCGGAACTGCAATCCCCTTTCAATAATAATAATAATAATAAAACATTTCAATCTATATAACTACCTCCTATACTACTTACGAATGCCAAACGTGCCTCACTGGACGGGCAAGACAGGTTCACCTGACTGCGTTTATTGTCCGGGTGTTCCCGGCAACGCTGCCACAGCCTCTTGGTTTTCCATGTTTTTTTTTTTTTTTTGGAACGGCCACGCCTGGAGACTACACGACATGCTGTAGTGATGTCGGTGAACTCGGTTTGTATGGAGATGTTGAATAATGAGATCAGTTATGGTTGTTTGTCTCATTTTGTATAGGAGACAGTACACTGACCACAGAAGATCGTTAGACAGAAATATGAACGGCTGGCCCCGGAGTCAGACCTCAAGGCCGAGAACCCAAGTAGGCGTAGAGTCGAGGCTAGAGTATGAAAGCGAAAGAGAACTGTAAAAGATAGTTTTTCTCCTCTCCAAAAACTTATTTTAGGATAATTTTGATGGTTGACTCAATAGCAACACATTTAATCCGTTTAATCATCAAGCAAGAGAAACTACCAGACAAATCGAAATCGTTTCATATTTGTTTCCCTAAAAATTAATTAAATAAGATTATATTCAATCATATTTAGATAATCGAGCCAAAAAATAGTAGCAACTACTCTTGGACCAGTAGTAGTATCCAATACTCTTTGACAAATAACGTTTATTATGCCTATCGGTATTCGTTTAGTTACGTTCAGGACATCTAGAAATTACAATTTACTCTTAAAATCTTAAATATTATGGAAAAATCTTAATAATAAAAATAACTAACCGTCGCACTTTTTTCTTTTTGCTGCTATAAGGCAGATGAATTTTAACGAATCAATTACATTAATAGTTATTGCTTTGATATGGTAAAACTTTAAGAATAATATATAAAATTAGAAAACTCTGTTGTTTGAATGTAGAGTTTTTTTTTATACAACCAAACAACTTTATTTGAACTCATCGTGGATTCTCTTAGATCAAAGTATAAATAGATGAAGCCAACATCAGACAATGAAACCAAACATCCCTGATTGTTGTTTCGAGTTCATAATTTATTTTGAAAGGGTAATATTGCTTTAGAAGTTCTAATTAAATTCCATTGATACTCTAGTGATACATTTTTGAAGCAAATGTTTCTCTGCTTTCATTACATTTTCTTCTAATTAGACAACTTTTATAAGTACCATCTTTAAAATAAATAAGTTTAAAAATTTATAATTTTGTGATTTTATTGTTTTATTTATAAATTTGTTTGCATAATAATTATAATTTATAATTGTTTGCATAATTACATAATATATTTAAAATATGACATACTATTTTATGTATTTATCTCATTGTGTTTTTTTACTATAAAATTACTGTATTTTAAAGAAATATCAATAAAAACAAATCAAGTAATACATTTTCCTTACTGTAATAGTATGCTTGAACAAAATCTTCATATTTAAATATCTAAACAGTATGAAGAAGGCACTTTTATGAAGAAACCCTTAAATATAAATTACTACCCAAAATTAAAAATGACTAACAAAATCATCTTTTTTAGTTCTAAGTCGAAAGGAATTTTTATATCCACGTTTTCATTGTTAGAAATGTTCCTAACTGAACTAATCTGTGGTTCCAGTAACAATTTAATAATAACGCTCGCAAATTATCAGTTGAAAAATACAAAAACTATTAGATCAGTCATTAAAAAAATATTTCGCTAAAAGTAAAGTAGACCCTACTTTACATTTACAAAGAATTCACTTTAATATTTTTTTTTTTAATTTAACACAATGAAGAATTAAATCATCTTTGAAATTTACCTACATTTTACTAAACAGTAAAACATTTTAAAATATCTTCATTGTATTATATTAGGATATACAATTTTCAAGAATCATAGTTTGTCTACATAGTAAAAAAAACTACTTGAAAGGGGAATTCATCGCAACAAGAGCCAAAAAGGAAATGCAATTGATATTTACTTTATAAAACATCGAAACATCTATTATGTTGATACTTTCTCAGTGACGTTCAACGTTTTCCACTCTCTCATAATAAGGCTTTTTGATGGATCCAAATACAGGTTTCTTACAGTTTTTTTTTCTTCATATATTGTCCTAATGTTTTTCAATTATTAGATACACTTTAAAGCAATGTTACAAAAATTGAGAAACAAACAATTTAGTAGGGTTAAAAATATATTTCTTGAGAATTATACATTTTATCTACTCTATGATTATTTTTTGCCTTTGTAATTTTTTTAACTCAGTTTTGTAAATTTTAAACTCAACTTTAGTAATACATTCATGTGTTCTTCAATTTTATAATATCGAACTATCATACATTTGAAAAATGCATCAGTTTTACCGAACTATCTTTTGGAAATTCGTTAAAAAATGTAAAGTATTCGTTATAACAAATATGTATTGTAAATATTGGCACTTCTTTTATGACACATTTATTTTCATAAACAAAAGACAATACACCTCCTTCGTATTTCAATAAGTAAAAGTAATACCTTAATCAGGGATAACATTTTTCAAAAAGTTTACCTACAATTGTATTCCTTACATAAATAAATAAATACTGAAAATAATACGTAATTAAACAATTAAGAACATAAGTACCTAAATTTAAATAAAATTTCTTTGTCGTTTACACATACGATTAGAATTTACTACTCTTCGGTCTTTGGCTATATTTTAATTAATGTCAGTTTAATATCAATAGTATGTTGTAAATGGTTTTTAACAAGAGTTTTGTGCAATGTCTTCTACAGTGATGTATGTCTTCTACAGGCCGAAAAGTATCATTGTTCATGTTAAAAACCTACTAAACTAAAAACAAGTAAATTAAAATTCTGTAGAACAAGACCACTATGTTACACGTTTAACTGAAGTGTGCAATTTACAACAATTATACGTTATAATTGCATTAGTTATTGTCTCGCATTAGTTATCTATATAGTTTTTTTTTAATATTAGTTAAACAAAAAACTATTAGCATTGACTCTTCAACATCACTGTACTGTAGTTGTCATAATGCAATAACGTACGTTTGATATATTTACATAATATTTATCGCATAATTTTGTGTGTAATGAAATGACAGAGATAAAAATAGTACTATTTTTTTAATACTGACGGTAGAAAATTTTACTAAATTATTGCATTTGAGTTGGTTACATCCAAATTTGTGTTTTTTCAATCATAATTAATTATTAGTAATTGATAACATCGTCAATCTTAGTTATTTTTCTTTATATACGATCTGGAAACGTATCTATCAGTTATAATGGGCTCTTTTGTGTGTTTCAATAATGAGGTTGCGTGAAAAAATGGGATTTTGTATAACATCAAATAAGACTTTTCTAGTACAAAAATAAATCATTTTACGGGTAAGTATAGTAATAGATTTATGCAATACAAGAGGGATGACTTAAAATTATATGTGATAAAATTAATATCAAATACTTGTTTTTACAATTTAACAAATAATGTATTATTCACATCACAAACTACGTAAACACTACTTGAAAGTTAGTTATCCGCCAATACTTATATATTTAAAATATATTTGGATATACCAATCAAGATTTAAATGTGTTAACTATTATGTTTTGTTTCCGAAACGCTCAATGTTGCTTTCTAGCACATAATAAAACATAATTGACGATTATACTAAGTTATACAAAACGCAACTCCCTCAGAAGTAACTTCGTATGATAGAGAAACCTCCCAGTTGTTGTAGCGTAACAGTTTAGTTTGAATTTCCTAGAAACAGCATTGGACAGACGATTCTGTAACAAGACGTCCGCGTCCCTTTGAATTCCAGCTACGATCTACTTAGAACTAAACTGAGTTATACTTAATTTAAACTCCCTTTAATTCATTATTTTACGCAACTAATGATAACTTATCTGAAATATCATTACATTATTTCAAATAGCTAAATGGATCTAACTTATTATCAATCCATTATCACTTTTCCAAATAAGTAAGCCATACGCGTTATTAGGGAATAAAATAGAAAATGACTTAATATAAATCAATGGCACAGATTATTAAAAATATGCTGAAAATGTTGTACTTATTTAATGTATGTTTTAATGTCTTCGAAAGCTAAACAGATGAAAATGTAGATAACACAAAAAAGTAATTGATAAAAAAACTAAAATTATCACACAATAACCCTGATTATTTACGATGTAATCAATAGTAGTAGAATCATAATTGCATGTGCGATTCGTATTTAATTTGTTTACAATTGCAGTAATTGATCGGCGAATTGCGTCTGGTGGAGGTAGATAAGAGCGCTCCTCATGTTTGTCATGTCCGATTTATTTCATCTGGCCAAAAGATATTCTAATTATTTTACATATTTCTTAGAATTTAAACAAAATTAAATTAAATTAATGATTCCAATAAGTTATTCATTAATATAGTATTTAAAAATGTAGTATGTGTTGCATAAATAATTTTTGCATTAAACTTTATAACCAAACGTTTTTCACAATAGGCTTTTTGCTAAAATAATGAAAATAGATTTTTTATACTTAAAAATATGTGTTTTATAGCATGAAAATGGATGTTGTAATTATGTATAACAAGTGACGCTGGTAAACTGGATAATATTGATGAAATATTACTGTCCACATTAAGGGACACACGAAATAAAGCCACGATTTTTGTAAATATGAAATTATGTAAATCATAAATAGGAAGAATTTGCATAAGTCATGTCAACAAATATTTGTCACACGCCTTGTTGCCATGGAAACAGAATATCCACAATAGTGTACATCGAGAGTAGAGAGAAATTAAGAGACCCAGGACAGCATGTAAAACGAACGTGTAAGAGAACCAAGCCCATGTTAAACGGTAAGAGAGCCAGGACTGGGTGTGTAAAAAAGTCGGAAAATTAAGAGAACCAGGACAGCGGGTAAAACGAACGTGTAAGAGAACCAAGCCCATGTTAAACGGTAAGAGGGCCAGGACAGCGTGTTAAACTGAACGGGTGAGAGAACCGAGACGGCGCGTCAACAGGTGTAAGAGATCCAGGACGGGGGTTCGAAAATTCGGAAACTCCTTCTAGGTAATGTAGTTTTTTTTTTTTTTTTAATATCCCATCGAGATTGTCCCTTGTTGTGACATTATGAATAAAATAATATGTGACATTATAAATAAAATAATATTATGGTACTTAAAAAAACATTTTTGTCACATCCCATCGAGATTGTCTTTTATCGTGACAATCCGAATATTACTTTATTATATTTTAATATATTTTAATTTATTTTCATATATTTTAATATTATATAATATTAAAGTAGTTTAACAAACAAATACAATTATTTAGCTGATAACATATTTGAGTGAAAATCATAACCGTTAAGATTGTAGGAAAGAAATTACAATGCAAATTGTTTAGCGCCACGCTTCAAACACATTAACTTATCATAATTGTTGTACGATAAGAAACCTATTGCATCTCGAACTAAACCTTCGTATCATGTCTGATGCGGTTTTCTTCCATACTCTACCCCAAGGTGAAAACAAAATGTTACCACATGTTACTAATTAACGGTATACAAGACGACGGTAAAAGTGTGAAGATACATAGACTTGTATTCATTTATGCGGATGAACAATCTGTCGAGGAACAAGCCAATGTTTGGAAATAAAACATGCGAGTATTTACTCTAGTTATTAATCTGCTCGGCATTATATGTTATAGAAGTCAAATTAGCTCAATGCAAAAGTGAACAACTGATTCGTATTGAGGTAACTCGACTTTTAAGAGTCACGAGTTCGATTCTTAAACAAAAATCTGAACTTTTTGCTAAAATTTTAATGGTAAAGTAAATAAAAATACATTCTTTTTAATTTTTAAACATTTTATTACATTAAACGATACTATCTTTATGTATCCAAGAGTTCTTCGATGATGGAAACCCCAACCATTTCACGAGCACTAAATCTTTATTTTTCCGAATTATCTTCTCTACTAAGTAAACATCATGGTATTTCGCCTTTACCAACTCCTGTTCATAGAATCCTCCAGCTATTGAGTTGTTATCACCGTCAACCAACAAATAAGTAACAGGATCAGTGTGTTGTACTTTATCCACCTTAAATATTTCCGTAGAATAATTGGGTGTGAAGCCTTTGTCAAACACGCCTTTGTTCTTGCTTATACGGACATAATCTCCCATTTCGAATCTATTGTTTTTTTTCAAACTCGGTTTTTTATAAGCATAAACGGTTCGCAAAAGATCAGCTTCAGACTTTTTGTTTACCTCAGACGGTCTCATCTTTATGGTAGAATGTTTTCTGCCGTTATAAGACTTGACTAAGTTTCCTAACATTTTTGTCCAGCTGTACGACCCATTTATTGTGAATTGTTTCCACATTATGTTTTTCAACGTTCTATTGAATCTCTCCACGACACTAGCCTTTAAATTACTATAAGTTGAATAATGATTAATAGTATACTTTTTCATTAACTTTTGAAAATCCTCGTTGTAAAATTCAGAACCTAAATCCGACTGCAGGTTCTTCGGGACTCGTCCTTTGTTGATGATTTTTTCCATCGCATTACAAATATTTTTACCAGACTTAGTTTTAACCGGCTCGACCCACGCGTATTTCGAAAACACATCGATGACAGTCAGTAAATATTTAAATCCGTTGTTAAATTTAGAGTATTTAATCATATCAATCAGATCACATTGCCAAAGATCATCTATCGATTTAACTATTACTTTTCTCCTAGCGAACTTCTTCCGGATAGGCTTATGTATTTCGTTAGCGATTTGTTCTTTTATTTCCATCTTATCTCTCTATTACACCTCTATCTCTGAGTTCCGCAATAATATTAACTATCTCATTATTATGACTGTTATTACCAGCCGCTTCTGACGCTTTGAGCTTTCTCAGCCTATCGACAATTTTATTTATATCTTTATAATGTACAAATTCAGGTGCACAAGGTGAAGACTGAAGTTTCATGTAGTCACCTTTCAATCCGTATCCCTTTTTGAACAACTTCGATATATAGTTTTGATACTTTGGGCTTTTCGTACCGTTGATCCTTTCTCCCTCTGTATATCTCACCAAATGAGCGTTGGTCAAAATTAGAATATTCTTATACTCTTTCATATCCGAAGAGGAAACGAATCTCTTCGTTGGTTGTTTTTTAAAAAGTAGTTCCAACAGACCTTTAGTTAGTTTATATTCATTGTTTTTAATTTTGACTGTGTCGTTATTTGGATTGAAAGAAATTATACCATCTCCAATCATCCACACTCCACCACCACCGTGGTATACACCATAAGTATGATCCATCTCATTATTCGTATTGGAAGCGCAATTTCGTAGGTAATATTCGAATGTGGAAGCTAAATCACCTTCACCTGCATCTTCGCGCTCGTCGTTGTCGTCATCGTCATCATCCGATCGCGGTTGACTTTCATCATAATGGGACGTCCTCTCTTCTTCTTCTTCTTCTTCTCCTTCTTCAATTTCTTCTTCTTCAGGATCTTTCCTTGTGGATCCACCTTCCGGATGATCTTCTCTCGTAGATTTAGGAGCTATATGTTTTCTTTTGTTAAGTTTAGTGACACCGACCGTTTCCCCTTTGGCGACACCATACAATCCGTTCGCCTTTTCTTTCTCTAGACGTCCTTTTCGGTTTGAAATCGTTTTAACGATTTCATTTATCGGATCAACGATCGGTTTAAATTTTTTTTCAATTATTTGTTCTTCCTCAGCCACTCCGCGTTTCAGGGCGAAATATTTTTTCCTCACAGCGTTACTGGTCTTTATTATTTCTCTTTTGAGGTCCATATCGCACCAAAGCTCTGTTGTGACTAAATTTCTGGTTACAACCTGTCTTGTTTTATAAAAAACCTGTCAAAACCGATACGATATCTACCTTTATTCATATCACTTTCCTTGTCTATTACTAAAAACCCGTACTTGGTGACCCAGCAGGCTCTACACATCTTTTCAAACTCTGAAAACTGCATATCCGAATTGACATGATCGTTGTATATGTGTTTCAGGTTTGTACCATCCTGTTTAAAAATTATCACCATATTAGCATTATCCCTTATTAGCTGTTTGGGAACTTTACTGTACGACTGACAAAGATAAAAACAGTCAATGTGTTTGTGCCTACCCATTGAAAAAAAAGCTGAAATATTGTTCTGCTTGTCGGTTATGATATCATCAAAAATAAACAAAGAGTTTACTTTAGCTTCAGCGGGATTGACAATGTCTTCGTTATTGGAAAATTTGTAGTAACCGACACCTTTGACACGATCCAAAACTTTTTCTAAAAATAGGTACTTCGGTTGATATAAAGATTTTGAATAAATATAAATGTTTTCAAACATCAGTCCGTTTGGGTCACTGATGAGGCTCAGCAGAGTCGCCGTTTTCCCGCAGGCCGACGGACCCGATATGATACATCTGATGGAATTCGGAAGAAGCTTACCGTGTTTTTTACCTTTACTATTATTCCCAAAGTAATCCAATTCGAAACACCTGATTGGCAGGTGCTCTTTTTGCTTAACCACTTTCATGTCTGTCGTCATGGATGTCCTCGTCCTCTGGAATGACTGTCAAAAGTGTCTAGATTTTCTAAAGTCTATATATACTTATATGAGAATTCTAGGTTTAGATAGAAATATAAAATATTACAATATGTGAAATTGATTATATAATGGGAAAAAAATTCAACAGGTAATTAGAGAGTATTACGAAGTAGCAGACATGATAAATAAATAAAACTCATTAAATATTACTTTTTATACATTTATTGCCAGAGGTTACGTTCTGTTCTCCTGGAATTCGACAGCATTATTCTTCTCTTTATTTCTTCGATTCTCCACAGTTTACCTCTTCCGTAGCTTCTTAGAAACAGTGAACATACACGATGATCCCTTTCCAAATCACTCATGTTGATGAAATTATTGATAAATTCTTCGGCTTCACCGTTCATAGACCTGTGTCTTAAGTATAAAATGGAATAGTGTCCGCAGTAGTGTGAACACAGACTTTGAACCCTCGTCTTGTTGTACGTCCATTCGTCACAGTTGGCTTCTAGAAATTTGAAGATTCTGAATGGTGGTGGCATCCCCAAACTGTCAAAATATTCTCCTCTTCTAAATTCATTTAAGTATACCGCCACCCAGTGGTTTCCAATATTGAATATATAGCATGACGGATATCGAATATAAATTGGCATATAGCTCAAATCGTCATATATGCTTGGAAACAAAGATAAAATATGTTCATCGTTGTTGATGAAATACTCTACTTCGATAGCAAACATGACACGCAGTTCGCCTTTTTAGGTGGAACTCCGTCTAATTGAGATGCGGAATGTTCGTAACAGTAAACCACGTCCGCCAACTTATTTTTCATGAACACTGAGAGAAGGTCCCAGACGCACTGAATTTCCGCGTCCGTCACGTAGTTTACAAAAAACTGCTTGGGAAGGTACGTTATCTCTGATAAATTAAGATTTCTCAATGACGGATTGCCGAATTCATCCTTTTTATTGAACTTCTCTATGATGTTTCCAATTCTGTCGACGACCTGCTCCACCGTCGGCGGGAGAGACGGATGTCCGAGATAATTGCATACGAACCACTTGTGTAAGACTCTGGCATTCTCCACGGCGCATTCGTCCATCGCTCGTCGGTGGTTAAAACATTTTTTCGGTGGTAAAGACGTTTGATTCCTCAAAGTCGCGAGCGAAGGACAGTTCAGATCCTCCATGTTTACGACCGCGATGTCCTTGTTCCCCAGTACTCCGTCTAGAACTTGTTTTTTCTCGCAACCCTTTACCAAAACCTTCGTATAGTTATAGGTCATCTTATGAAAAATCGGAGCTATCTCACTGTACTGCACGTGACCGTCTTCCCAGTCCAGCCCGTGTTTATGCTGTTTGAGCCAATCGGCGCATCTCCGTTGGACGGGGTCCAGATCCGTGAACGGATGCGGAGGCTTGAAAATGAAAGATTGCGATTTTCTACCTGACACCGACATGAAAGCCACTTCTTTTATCACAAAATCGTTACTCTTACCCCTAAAACCTTGTATATCACAAATGACTTGCTTCGGACACATCTCAAGACGCACTGGCTTTCAAATCAAATGTTATTTCACTATTTTTATTACAGTCTATTATCTCGCTGATATATTGCTCGATAACTTACAATCGATAAGATAAACGTTATCACAGCTGTGGTCATTTTTCATTCTCTCAAACGATTCTTTTGACAATGTTTGTCATCGGGTTGTATTCAACAATTTTATCATGTAAAATCAAGCAATACGCGGTGGTTTTATCTGGAAATTCTTTCTTGGATTCGAATTCCAACTTGATATCGACAGGACCAGACTTGATGGATTCGTTTTGTCTCGAGCAATCTATGACGACCATCGGTGCGTACTTCAAAAACTCTTCGAAACCGAGCAAAGGGTCGTTCCTTTTATAGTAGTAACTTTCTTGAAACTTGACGTACATGTCATATAATACTGCCGCTTGCTTCTTCGAAACATCTAAATTCATATCATCGTAAGGGTAACACTCAGAGTTAAAATACAATTTAACATTCGATATATCACACGCATCGAAGTGACCGGCGTGCTTCTTAATGTTGTTTAAACGATCAGTTTGGAAAGCCAATATGACGTAGCGGGGACGCTCCAATGCACTGGTCGTCTTCACGTTCCACCTCTGTCTGCTCGTCTTTGGCAGAAGTGGATATTCGTATAGCTCCCACGTTCTGAAGTTCACGAAAATCGATTTATTCAAGTTGATCACTTTCAATAACGACAGTTTCTGTTCGTCCGACGGAACGATGTAGGGCATCCTCCAGTTGATTTTTTTTATATTGACTTTTGCTGAAGGCTCCACAACAGTGGTTGCGGTCCCGCTCCCGACGGTGAGGGATTCACCCAGAAACGCATTGGTGTCGGATCGCGACCTGACCAGGATCAATTCCTGTTTGCAGTTCAATATGATTTTTTTGTAATCCTCGGCGAAGCCGAGAAGCGTTCTCAACGGTATACACACGCTGAAATAATATTTTCCTCCCGTCGATCCGTCCTCTTTGAGTTCGACCGATTCGCCCCGGTTGCCGACCCACCCGGCGTTGCTCAGCACCCTCACATCGCCGTCACTCAACGAGAGGAAACCTTTTAACGTGCTCGTTATGCCTACGTTCTTGGAGCGGTCCACCTCGACACCTCCGATCTCCAATCTGACCTCGTCAAAAAGATAAGCGAATCCGTTGTTTATGAATTTACATTTCCCTTCGGTTACGAGCTCCCCCTCGATATACAGAGTGCTGTTGCACGGACAGGTGTATATGTCTTGGTGCTGGATGGGAATTCTTATTTCATCATTATTGTTGAACGACGAATTCGCATACGGAAGATGAGGATGTATTTCAATTTTGTTGATGCTTTCGTCGAAATATATCTGTTCCTTCACCTGCAGAATATTACCATCCATTCTTCACTTTGAATCCCAGCGCTTCTAGAAATTTTCTGTTGGACGACGTCAACGACCTTCTTTCCACGGCGACAGGCTTTCGACTAACGTTTTTCCTGGCTATCGACTGGCTTTTGTTTATATTATAGACGATCCCCATTATTTCGCACGTTTCAGATGTAGTGTTATCGTTATCACCTCGTTTCTGAAATTGATCAGTTTCCCGTCCTGATCGACTATTTTAAGAGATATATTATCGATCGACCTTGTGTTGATTGGAAGATAAATTAAATTGGCAGGTGTTTCCACAATTTTAAATCCCCGGTGGGACCTTAGGGAAAAATGTATGCAATGTATGACAAGGACTTCCGTTTATAAAGGATGACGTAACTATATTGCACTCGATTACGATTGAATTTACTTTAAGAATATTCACGGTTTTATCTGAAGAGTGCGTTGTATATCTCGACAAGAGCCTCTTTTCAAACCCCAATAACGTCCCTATTGAGTCTTCTTTTGTGAAATCGACCTCATGCGAACATTTCAATTCACTTTTCAGTGTATTGTTATTAGGATATATGGATATGTACACAGGCGGATGTTTATCGAAGGAACTGCTTCTTGGCTCGGATTTATCAACGAGCTCTTCATTGCTTTCTCCTCTCGTGTCACCTAATTTCTTTCTTAAATATTTCTGCATATCGGATATTTCATATGCTCCAGTCGGTATGATAACAGAGTGATGGACGTTTTGATCGTCAATCCAATAAAACGTATTACATCCTAAATCGACATTAGGTATAGAGTTGAAACTTGAAAGTTTATCAAACCTATTACATAATTACCGTCATCGTTCAAGTCGATCGGTGGGAATATGTCACAAGATATGACAGAGCTTTGACCTGTTAATGTAAATAAGTAAGACATGTTTACGGGTGAAAACCACTGGACACACTAAACTATTTACAAAACAATCTTTTATTTTTATTCACACAAAAATTTCAAGCACAGGTGTCCGCAGATTTCGGTGCTGTAGTTTTGATATCTATTATAATTATACAATATAACGCATCCTTTGAAATAGTGTATTATTTCTATTGGTGGTTTCAGGTTGCCGAAGCTGTCGAAGTACTTCACGCAGTTTCCGATTTTCTTCGAGGCCACCCAGTGGGTTCCCGGTCCGTCTTGGTTATCAAGATTTATTACGAGAGATTCGCGTTCGAGCGGCGTATCTGGTAGCGTGTCTTTTGTAAATACACCTCTAAAACATGGTATGCGTAGTATTTTCGCATATTCCTCGACCTCATAACTATTCAAGGCTTTTTCTCTAAAAAAATGCCCATACCTTGTTTGTATGGTTTCAAGTAGAGCCCTCTTCCTTTCTGTATTTTAACGTCATTGGAATTCTCAAGTTTGGATTTCCTCACGTCGTGGATGGCCTTGTACATCGCCGCCGCACCTCCAGCCAGGCTTCCGACCGCCGACAGGCCGGCGAACAGCGGAATCAGAAACGGCAGGGCTCCGCCGGATTTCGGTAGCGGTATGATTCGAGGTGTCTTGATTTCGGTCTTCGGTCTCCCATCGACCGCCAGTCTCGCCGCCCGCAAGGCCGCCGGGACCAACACTTTGATATTATCGGATTTTTGAGTTTTTAATGCCTTTTTGGCCGCTCGAAAAATATCCTTGAAATGTGTTTTTTTAGCGTGTTTCTTAGTTTGTTTGTTCACGTTTTTTGTATTTTTCTTTCGATTCTTCCTTCTTCGGCCCATCGCCGCCGCTACCGTCGTCGGTGGCGACATGCCCGCTCCGAGTCTCACCTTTGCTTTCATGGCGTTCGTCACTGCGTAAGCGGCCACCTTCTCGCCCAGTTTCGCGTCCGGAGCGGTGACTCTCGTCCAGGCCCGGTCGGCTAATAAGCGGTCGGCCTCGTGTCTGCTCTTTATATCTTTGCTTTTCGCGTAAGCTATGTCGTGTTGTTTACAAAACGAATCCAATTTGTTTATCCCCTCTTCGTTTCTCGCCAGCCTCTCTTTCAGACGTGTGCCGGGTCCGCAAAATTGATAACCTTTCAGGTGGAGTTCAAAAGGCAGATTGTCGATCAGTCGACTCAGGAGACTCCCTCCTCGCTTGAATTTTATGACCATAGTGACAAGACACACGAGTGACAATACGATATATAAAGTCACGACCTATCGATTCGAGATATTTTTACAATCTGCACATTGATTACTCACAAACTACTAACCCTGTCCCAAAAATCGTCTTTTTCTCTCTCGTTTAATCCTTCCAATTTAGAATTCAAGGTGTCCAGCACCTTTTTCAACGATTTTATCTCGCCGTCCATAGCGTTTACTTTCTGTGTCAATGTAACCAAGTCGAGACTAACGTTCGATCCTGGGGTTTTCAGCGGATCCAGGGTTCTGACAGTTTCTTGTAGAACGGAGATATCCGATCTCATATCGTCCACTGTATCTTTCAGACTTTTTGAAACCGAAAGTCTTGAGCTGGAACCGGACGATCTAGCACCGGGCGTCGGGTAGAACACGTGCAGTTGGTTATTGATTTTGTTGAGATCTGCTTCAACAACGTATCTGAATCTATTCAGCATGTTATTGTTTACAGGCGCGTCGGTATCAGTCGATTCGGGAACTTTCAGTTTTAGATTGAGTAATTTTAAATCGATTATTCCGTCATCGGCTTTGATACTTCCTTCGGTCGCTTCTTTCACGGTCGCGTGCAACTGTTCGTCTACATAGGATTTGGTGGCCGCATCGTTGTCCCTTTCCGGTTTCCTCAAGTTTCTGATGTAACAGTTCCTAGCGTCTATTTCGACATGTTTGGAAATGTAAATAAATTTGTGAACAAGGCTGCCTATATTCACCGGAGACTTGGGGTCTGTTGCTGTATTCACGTATACCTTAAACTCATTCAAATCCAAGACCCCGTTCACAGGTCTTACAAATGAGGACGTATAGTCTTCGATGTACTTTTTAAAAGACTCATCCAACGATGAGAGTGCTTTATTTATACTTTTATCGAAAAACTCCTCACTATAAGATTTGGTGACAGCGTCGTCGGGACGTTCTGGTCTCATGACATTACAAACCTTTTTGTTTCTAGCGTTAAACCCGTCACCAGTCAAGCTCATAAAACGATCTTTTGCCAAACCTAACGTTACTGCATCACCATCACTGGTAGGATTCGATATGTTTTTGAGAACATGCCATTTGAAATCAATTTGCTTATTGATATTACTGTACGTGACACAATTTTTTAAGCCATCGTCAACTAAAGATTTACTATAGGCTTTCGTGACGACATCTGAATCGTCTACAGGTACACTGACATTCGATATTTTTCTCTTTTTCGCATCGAACTTGTTTCCGACGATCGTCATACAATTATTATTCATGTACTGGAGAGAAACCGCATCATTACCATCTGCCGGCTCTGCTATGTTGGTTAGACGTTTTTCGTCTATGTCGAAATGCCCATCTCCGGTGAGCTTAAAGCCTTCACCCGGAGGACCCCGACCTGTCGTGACGGTGGATGTGTCACGCACATAACCTCCAAACTTATCGATATTCATTTGTAGCTATCACAAATGTAAATGAATAGTCAAGTCTTCACTTAGAGTATTTATGATAAAACTATTTTGTTATCTTAGATCAAATCACAGGTTGGTAAGAGTTGAGGGATAAAAAATAATAACACAGTTCACAATTTCAACTACATTTATTTACAAACTCTGACGTAATGTACATCCAGTGTTTTATATTTACAATTCAAATTCTAGAGTACAATACTTATTTAATTCAGGAAAAGCTCAAAATAATTACATTCTGTCTCGCCGTGTGATCACCGAAAAGCGATTTACAGTATTGCCACCGTCGTCCGTATGACTCTGGACTCCGTACACGTCTTCGTCGGAGACCCAGACGATCTTTGATATTTTTACTAAAACGAGCTTGGCTATTTCGGAGCAATAACTTATTTCATAAGGGATCTGACCGTGGTTAATCAAGACGACGCGGACCGGCTCTCTGTGGTTCGTATCGATCGAACCCGGGCTATTCAGTACGGTCACCCCGTACATTTCAGCAAGCCAAGGCAACGGTCTTATCTGTCCTTCATAGCCTTCGGGTATTTGTATGTTTATTCCGGCTGATATGGAAATTATTTTTCCGGGATTCAAAACAACAGAGTTTTTGCCCGGAGGTAAATGAGCGTAGAGATCCATCCCTGCACTGCCGAAGTTATTGTACGTGGGTAAAAATGAAAATCCTTCGCCGGAGGAGAATCTTTCATATTTTACGGGGACCACTTCGTAACGACTCACATCTGGAAAGAAACCATAGTTATCACAACAGTACACCGTAAACGACTTTCGATTATTTCGAGCTTTTCCTTTAACAAAATGGGCACAACCTTTTTTCGCAACAAGTACAACCATTACAATGATATTTCTATTGTCGTTCGAGGACACAGCAACGAACGTGTAACTGCATATGGCAAAAGAAAAACAACAGAACTGACATTATTACATTACATGTTTGGTATAAATCAATCTTTTCTAATTATTTTGAACAAAATTCTTAATTATTTAATTTGACTTTTTTTGTTTGTTCTAGCTGTTTGTGTACATCTGCTTTTCTCTTTTTATCTTCGTTAAGCCTAAAATGTCCGTAAGCTATTGTATGTATATTGTCAGATAATACCTGACGCTTATCGTCATGAGAAGACAGCGCTAGCTTTTTAATACTGGTAGTGTACAGGTCGTGCTTTCTACTTCTTATTACATTCATTTCCCTGTATTGATTTTCATTTGAAAACAAAGCTTTCTCAAAGTCTTGAAAGGTTATTTCATTTTTAACAACTGACATTTTAATTCCCTTGGCTCTTTTTTTACAATCATAATTATTATCCAAGACTGTATATAACTTACATCTCAATCCTAGAAATTTCCTTAACGGCACTGAGTTGTATTCATCTTTTATAAGACCGATTTGTTTCTTCCTAAGTGTAGAAAAACACGGGTGTGTTTCTGGGTAATCACTAGTGTCGAATATGTCTAGGTGATCCTTAATTTTGGAATACACGTCCTCACATCTTATGTTAAGGATAAAACTATCAGTGTCCATATAAAGTAATTCCACATTTTCCGAACCGAATACAAGGGGGAAAATATCGTAGAAATACTTATACATGACAGTTTTACTAAGTTCGAGTATCGTCATACCGACAGCAATCGGTTTATCAAATTTTACTTTCGTCTTACCCAAATGAACTGCGACAATTCTTTCTGTAAATATAGTTCTATCGATGAAATTGGGTCTAGAAATGAGCTTATCAAGTTTTCTTTCGCTACAAACTATTTGCATGTTCAAACGGTTTCGAATATTTTCCATAGTTTTTCCGAAAAAACTGTTATTCATCAATTTGAAGAAGTCTTTTTCAAATTCATTTTTAGCGTTTTTTCTAAAACATGTGTTTTTGTCTATGTAAGCGGCTAGCCATTTTGACTGTTTAAACTTGATACCTCTGTGTATCTTGATCACAACCAATTCGTGTTCTACGGCCTGCTTTAAATTTTGACTATGGATGACGTACTTACGTTTGCTTGCCAAAGTGGTGAGTAATTTGGGAAACCTACTCCTTGGGGGATTCTTTCGTTCGGCACAAAACGGGAACTGATTGTGTGCTTCGTGGAGATGCTGTGGATAGTCTAGGTCTACCTCGACGATGTATCCCTCTTCGTCATCTTCGCTTGTAAATAGGATATTTTCTTTTAGACTAAGTATTTCCACCTCGTCCATCCACTGAAAGTCCTTAATAGGTAGACTACCCGCCATAGAATATCCGTAAAGGTTGTTAACGTCTAGATATAAAATATAGTTGGAATCTTTGCTCGAGGTAGCCCTTTCGTTGTCGTTATCGTCGTCGTCACGGTGTGCTCCCGCATCGGTCTCCCCGTTCACATACTTGTTACTGGCTTCACAATAACGGGTCGTACACTGCGATATCCCGCCTCTTATGCCCGCCTCGATCATGAGGTACATATCGTAATCCGTCAAGAGATCCAGTTCGACTTTAGTCAGTTTAAGACAAGCGTCGAACGACAGGCCGGGCGCCGTCAGGTACCACGCAGGGTCGAGGTCATAATTGGACATGCACACCCTTCGGAAATTTTCGAACACGTCCGCTAGCAACAGAACGTCGGTTTTCAAATACACATCGGAATATTCACCTAAGGTTTTACAATTGAATGTGTTCCAAACTTGTACGGCTCTGTCGAACTCTTCAATAGAAATATTCGTTTTGTTTAAAGAGCTATAAAATTTATCAATAGTCGGTAAACACGTTTCGGTCAATCTTTCCCACTTATCTATATACTCATAAGGGAAGACGCCTTTTTTAGTTATTATATTCAACTTTTCACTACCGAAATAAGATAGTGTCTCCTTGAACTGATCTTTGTCAAGATTCTTTGTCAGTTCGTCAAGGCTTCTTGCCATAAATCTAAAGCTGTCTACAAATTTTATTTCAAATCTAGGAGTTACTTTTTTCGATAACGATATGTAACGTTCTTCAGTTGTAGGGATAACCTTAACTTCTAAATCATCGTAATCTAAGCTTTTCGTTATGAAGTGCAGGTCATAGTTCGACATGTTATGTAAAACAACAGGGAGGTACGTCGGAGTCTGATATGACAAATTACAATTGGTATGAGCAGCGCCTCTAAAGAGACCTGTTAACGGGTCGTGATCTCTTACTTTCACATCATTTGGTGTAAATGTTTCTTCGCATATATGACAGAAAGAAGCGTTTTCAAAGCGATCAGTTTCAATTTCGGTCAATTGTTCCATCGGCAATTGCTTACTATAAAGCTCGTACACTCTTAAAGCTTCATCTCTGATTTTACTGAAGAATACTTCAACGGCGTTTGGACCTCTGTAGATGACGGGTTCGTAACGATCGCCTAAGCTCGAAACCATATAATAACAGAAGCTCATTGGAATATGTTTCTGATAATCAACGGAAGCGGTCGTAGATTTTACAGGTGTGGCGGAATCTCTTGTCTCGCATGTCTTGGGGTTCTTACAGTTGGACCGCTTACAGTTCTTACAACAGTTATTCAAGTTTTTACAATCGGACCTGAAACAATTCGTACAACATCGATTTGGTGTTTTGCAAGAGAGTGTCTTGCAGTTTTCACAGGGCTTTTCTTTTTCCAGTATCGACTCGAAATCTGCGTAAATAACGAACGGAACTTGTTGTTTGTGTTTAAAGTTTTTGAACTTTAACTTAAAATTTTGTTCATCAGGCATTTCTACAGCTACGGGCTCTTGTCTATCACACAACACCTTGTGTTTCACATAACTAGACTCATTATTGAAGTGAATTAAGCAAACTTTACATATATATTTTCTCCCATTATATCTGGATATCTGTGAACTGACCAATTTATCGAAGTTCTTTATCCACGCGTAGTGCGATGTCGTTTCGTCTCCTAGTAACAATAAATCCCGGTGGTCTGGCTTTTCCCTTTTACATACTTTAATAGGGTATACGATGTATTCTTCTTTATCACATTTTCTTTTCTTTTCTATGCCAAAGACATTTATACTAATGTTATTTGCTCTTTCAAATGTAGGAATCGATTTTACTTTAACTGGGTAACTGATACAATCCCAATCATATGTGTTTTCCATTTGTTCATTGTTTTCGTATTTGCTGAATCTTTCAGGATGAATTAAGACATTCTTACTCCAAACGGCATACTTGAAACAATATTCATCATTATTTTGGACGTTTATTACTGCCGTTTTATTTGAAATAAACGCGGGTAACTTAATATGTTTACAGCCTCTGAGGGGGCTGTATTTGTTGACTCTGAGTTCTAATCCTACTATTTTTTTTAAACTCCAGCCAGATCCCTTGGTCAGATGTTCACTTTGTTCCGTCAAGAGTTTCTCGCTAACATCTTTACAATATTTATTCAAATCTGTACTCATCATTATTGGTTCATTTATCGTTTTAAAACACAATTCCCTAGTTGTTTCATTTTCAGGTTTCTTATACTCACATTTTAGTATTATGTTGCATTTAACAGTTTTCGATAGAATTAAATGTTCTTGAATTTTAGAGGTAATCAAAGGTTTGCAATAATTTAAAAAGCTATCGATGTCCAAATATCCTCCTCCATTTTGTAGCCAATACGTTTTAAGTCTACATTTCGCTGCGGATTCAGTCTCCGTGATGGGTGAATAGCCTAGGGTGTTCCTTATGTGTGTTTCACTCAATGTATGTTGATTCGAGTCCGTGTAATGCACGCTACAATTTTTACAAAATTTAATTTTAATAGCAGCTATATATTTTTCCATTTTTTTATTTAATTGAACTGTTAAATGTAAGAAAAAGAAATCGTATGATTTAAGATGGTATTGACAAAATTAATATAGATTTACCTTATAGCTTGAATTATGCTTAAAATTGTACCTTGTTGCTAAGGTTGTGCTTTTATATCTAACTAAATATTAAATAAAAAAAAACCCGCCGCGAGAGTACCATCAGTTCCTTTCTATGCCTTCTTACTTTTCTTGAGGACATTCGCCCTCAGTTCCGACAACCGCCTCGTCTGGTCCAGAGTTAGGTCGGCGCTGGCCGATATGATGGTGACGGCACCGGCGAACTCCTCGAATTTCGCCGTCAGGCTCGAGTGCTTGGTGGAATACGGCAGCCGCACTCTGTACGTGGCTTCGTCCCTCCTTTCGATCTGAGACCATCAATCGAATTAGCATAGAATATAAATTAAAAACAAAGTATAAAACTATAGAACGGGATTTTATCCAATTAATATTAATATTGAAATTTTTTATGAAACAATTTTTTTCATTGTTAAGAGATCATTTTTATTTATTGTTTAAAAAAATATTGATTTACCATTGTTAAAGAATCCTCACATAACGATCTGTTATTAGGTTTTATATCAAACATCTGTGTTAAGGAAAACGACTGGAAATGCAGTATTACGTTTGTTACTGGCATGGATTTCTGAAATATTATAACGTTAGCAAATAAAATGGATATCGCTAGGATTTAATAAAAATAATTTACCTGGATATTCGCCTGTGGGAGGACACTCTTGATAATTATCATTAAATCTTCTAAAGACTCCAGACCTCCTCCGGGAGTGATGGATATGTCCCACAATGAGGGGGTGGTCAATGCGTTGGAGGATGCCGATGCCATGATGGTGAGTCGAGCGGTAGTTATCAATCTATGAATCCCCCTCTTGGTTATCAGTATTGGCTGATGTAAAAATCCGCTATCATAATGGACGTTTAATCTAATGTGGTAATTTGCACACTTAATGGTTTTTTGTTCCCATTATTGCGATAGCAAAAACTATTAAAAATGATTTAATTATATTTAAACGATAACTATTGTTTGGAATGGTCAAACTGTTACCAATGGATACTGTTACTTTCCTAATTGAAATAATTATATAAAAACAAATAGTTCTTTGCGACAATACTGAAATGTGTCCTTATACAAAATCAAAATGACATAGAGACACAAAACAATCTAGATGGGATATGAAAATTATATAAAGTTTTCAGCTAAACAATTGTCTTTATTTGTCAAAATACTATAATATTAAAGTATATGAAAATAAATTAAAATATATTACTAAATATATTTAAATATATTAATGTAATATTCGGATTGTCACGATAAAAGACAATCTCGATGGGATGTGACAAAAAAATTTTTATTTTTTATTTTTTAGTACTATAATATTATTTTATTCATAATGTCACAACAAGGGACAATCTCGATGGGATATATAAAAAAAAAAACATTACCTGGAAGGAGTTTCCGAATTTTCGAACCCCCGTCCTGGATCTCTTACACCTGTTGACGCGCCGTCTCGGTTCTCTCACCCGTTCAGTTTAACACGCTGTCCTGGCCCTCTTACCGTTTAACATGGGCTTGGTTCTCTTACACGTTCGTTTTACCCGCTGTCCTGGTTCTCTTAATTTTCCGACTTTTTTACACACCCAGTCCTGGCTCTCTTACCGTTTAACATGGGCTTGGTTCTCTTACACGTTCGTTTTACATGCTGTCCTGGGTCTCTTAATTTCTCTCTACTATCGAGGCTGCATGGGTATTTAGAAACCTAAGCCTGTTTTTGCAAAAAAAGGAAAAAGACATCCAAATAATATTTTTGCAGAACAGTCCACAAACATGGACAATGATTTTCCAGACCCGTACTTCAGTCTGTGTCACTGCTATAAATCAATAAAGTTGACGTCCATGTACAGTGGGTCTGAAAGATTTAAATCTTTCCCATAGAATTTATACTTGCTTCCAAACGAGGTCTGATAATGTATTTAATCTACTCTTACGTTTTCAACCCAGACTCATACCTTTTCAACATAAGTACAAACAGCTTTGTATTTTTGTCATTATTTATTTTATCTGTCAGTAGAATGCCTTAGAGAAAGTTGGGGATTTTACTAAAATTTTCATACATATATTTAACAAAAACATCCTATCATGACTTGAGGAATATCAAAAACCTTTTCCAAGTTATACGTACAAAACCTAATTTGCTTAATTCACAACAGAGAAGAAATTTACACTTTATTTAAAATTAAAAAAGAACCACCCTTTGATTGGCAACTTGCAGACTGTTTGAATAGCAAACGCAATAGGAAACGCTACGCAAGATCCTAATCCTTATTTGTATTAGGACAAATCTGTAATCAATATTCCAATAAACAGCACTAGATACTACATTAGTGCAATAGTGATAGTATTGCACGAGCATACTTCTAAGTGTAGCAAACGTTTTATTCTATACGATCTTTTGTTCAAAAACAATATAGACAGCTTGGTTTTCAAAACTATTTTCATACATGAAAACAGTGCCACAAGCTGACACAACAAATAGGTAAGCAACGATAACAAGGTAAATATAAATTATTTATTTCAATATAAGCTACGCTCCCTAATTATAATAGTAGTGGAGAAACGTGGGAGCTGGCTCAGTTCAAGGTCACCTGAGCGATGACGTCATCGAGGTCAATGACCCCACCGATGACGTCATCGATGACGCAATCGATGACGTCATCACCAAATACGTCACTTCCATGACGTCACACCCATGACGTTGCAGAAATGACGTGGCGATGACGTCATCACCTCTTACGTCACCATTATGACGTCATCGATGTCACAAAGGTCAAGGTCACGCTGAAACCTAAAATTCGTTGGCACTTTTGCTGTTTCTCGCACTACGCTCCGAGTTTCAG
This sequence comes from Neoaliturus tenellus, assembly GCA_030545055.2. Lineage (NCBI taxonomy): Eukaryota > Metazoa > Arthropoda > Insecta > Hemiptera > Cicadellidae > Neoaliturus > Neoaliturus tenellus. Next base: position 101,932,591 of record CM061533.1, read on the forward strand.
TCAGGTTTCAATGACCTTGACGACTTAGAGCAAAATTAGACGAGAAACAGCAAAAGTGCTGAGGAAACTCAGAGTTTGCAACGTGACTTTGCCTAAACCGTCATGTGACACCGCTCGAGTGACCTTGAACCGATACAACTCCCGCGTTTCATCATTACTGTAACCGCGATGCGCACCCTACGACAGACACCGAGCGACTGACTGACCGGCCCCGCGCACTCTAGGTATATGGGAAGTGGTGGGGGGAACTGCGATGACCTAGGGAAACTTGAAAATGTCAAGCCGGGTAGCACCGTTTCGGTGCTACCTTAAAGTTACATGTTAAAGTGTGATGACCTTGAGGTTGACTGTAAACTTGGAACTTAGGATTGTCTTTAAAGATGTATCCAAAAAATCTTCAGGTTTGAGTCAATACTTAGAAAACATTTACTCTTGGTACAAAGTTTGACGTTTTTGCCAGAGTAGAAGTGTGGCGACCTTGAAATACCCCAAATTGTCAGGAATTAGAGTAGCAACCGCGATGTGCACTCTACGACGGACACCGAGCGACTGACTGTCTGGCCCTGCGCACTCTAGGTATATGGAAAGTGGTGGGGGAAATCTCAAGGTCATCCAAATTGGGTTTTAAAAAATAATAAACTCTAAACCTCATGCTCCTCTTCTTCCCTTTACACCTCATTTGTAGGATATACGGTTGACAATGGTAAATGTGACAAATACTCCGGTGATTGTTGACCCCCACTGTGATCTGATTCTTGATCGTCTTGCTGCATTATAACTTCAGAACAATCATAATCTAAAGTGACCTTGAGCTTTATTCCCGGGTTGTCAAGGAGAATAGACTTCATCCAATCGCATATGGTTTCTAAATAATGCATGTTGTCGATTGTCAATTTCCAACTTGTAGTAGGTACATCTTCGGTGGAAGACATGGCATCGCAAGCAAGTGTGTCCGCCATGGTTGTTGGAGGAGGAATGATGCCTGTTGCAGAGAGCAATGCTGGTATAGCAGAGTAGTGGGGGAAATCCCAAAGTCATCCAAACGAAGTTTTAAAAAAGAAAACCTACGCCAGCTGCAGAGAGCAATGCTGGTATAGCAGGGTAGTGGGGGAATTTTCAAGGTCATCCAAACGGAGTTAAAAAAAATAAAACCTACAAAGTAACATTGAAACTTTCCAATTGATGGTGGCGGGCGTTTTCTTCTGCAACCTTACCGACACATGTAACTATGCCGTAAAGTATGAACAGTACAATCATAATAAGGCTGAACAACAAAAGATAGCCGTTAACTATCATAATATTTTCTGATTGGATCTGCTTTCTTCTTATCTCCCTCTCTTGCATCCTCTTCTCTAACTCGTGTACAAAGTCACAGCATGCGTGAGGATATCTTTTATCTGTTGGTAGGTTTGCCATTGTTGTTGATGTTGTCGGTTTGGCTGTTGAAGATGGAATGAGGTTTTCAATTGCGATGTGCCATGTACACCAATAGTTAAGTGGTGGGGGTAGCAAAGCAGTGGAGGGGGAAGTTTCAAGGTCATTCAAATCGTGTTTTAAAAAACCTATCTTGTTACTGAGCTTATATGTCAGTAACAAGATAGGTGTTTTTGATCTTTTACTTCTTTAATATAATGAAAAAATAAACATATTCTACAATGGTTAGAACAAGAAAAACAACTGCTAGTCAGCTGAAGTAATCCAAGTTGTCCGGCTCGGTCTTCATCGATGCTGGAGAGGAAGCTGTCGCAGAAGAGGAGTGTCCAGGCTGCCTGATATTCCGTATATTGCAAGCGTAGACTTGCACGTTTATACAGTAGCCTCTTGCCACCATCAGCTGCAACTCCTTGTACAAGTCGTTCAGCTCCTGTTGCGTTTTGATCGTCACCTCCTCATAGCTGGCACAGCTTACGTTCAGAGACATCCTGATGTTGTTCGGTTGGCTGCTGGAGTTGAAATGAAGATGAGGCACAGCGCTTGGAGGTATATAAAAAAGTGGTGGGGGTGTTTGCATTCAAGCAGGTTTGACTTGTAGCGCAGTGGTGGGGGTAACTGTGAAATGCAAAGGTCAAAGGTCAAGGTCACCCGCGAAGTTAAAAAAAAATGCAACATATCAATATGTGACAAACTTCACATATTGATATGTTGCATTTTTTGTCTTTAGATTTTTTTGTTTTTTGTCTTTTATGGTTTACTTATTTATAAAACATTACAATAACATATGTACAACAGTAAAATTAAAATCGAACACTGCTGCTTGTCGGCGATGTGGATGGTCAACTCGGTGGAATTGCTACCCGTGCAACCGTGGGAAACCAGGTAGAGACAGCCGGGTTGGATGGAGCGCAGATCCTCGTTCTGGAGGAGATGGACGAACCGTTTTGGCAGGTAGACTTGGAACTTGGGCTCATCCCCCGGAGTGAATGGTGCCTCGCTAAGACTGCAGCAAATGGCCTCTCCAACTGAAGTCTCCATCTTCTTCATGGCGTGGATAATGTAGTGCTTCTCGTCTTTAAGTTCGGAACACTTCTTGACGGGTAGTATGGTAGATTTGGAGTGAGCATTGAACTGCTCAACCAAAGTTTGCAGGAACTGGTGAGATGCCATGGTCGAGTTATAGATCGTCTTCTTCGTCTTCTTGCTGGGAGATGTTGTCGTCTCGGAATCTCAAGTAATACTCATGCCAGGTCCCGGTCTGCTCCTCACTTATATAACCCCCGTTACCCCCACCACTCCCCATTTCCCCACTTTGAAGGTAAGATGCGAGTTTATAGGCGTTTTTTAAAGCGCAATGTCTATCTTTTTCATGTTCTGGACTTTTAGTACAAATACAAACATTTTCCATCGTATACTTGTAGTTTTTATCCAATTCCACATCATTAACCGGAACATGAGTAAATTCTTCTATCCATCTCTTCTTTTCCAGTCCTTTTGTGTAAATACCGGTAAACCTGTTTGAAAACTGATGCATGATGTGATACAAGTCCGTGTAACTTGCAAAACCATCATACCAATCGATATGATGGAAATATTTTGAAATCCACCTGTTGGTAGTAGCGGCTTTGCTAGTTAAAGATGAATAAGAACATGGTGGTTTGAACAAAAATGTATATGGAACACTTGTATTGATATCGAAAAACACAAGTTCTTTTATGATAAATCTATCGTCATTACCCCGAAACGCTTGGAACTCAATTATACCAGGTTTGGACTTTACTTGTTCTTCTTCCTTGTCCATTGCGAAGATCACTCGTCTGCTCATGACGAAGTCCAAACGTCAACTGATTTCCACACCACGGTAGGTACGACTTTTATACCCGGCCGTACAGTTGTTGGCGCGTTGGTGTATATTTAACGTGGGCACCGTCCCCGGTAGGCCTAACCCCACATAGTGTTTGATATTGTTTTAAAAATTAACCATTGCTGTGTAGTTGATTGTCATTTAGGTTTCCATCTTTACATTTTCCTTGTTTTCATTTTAATCACTAACAATTGATTCTTCTTCTCCTTCTTCTTCCTCTTCTTCACGTTTTACTGATTTCTTATGTAGTTGAGCGTACTTTTCCAACTGTCTCCACATTTGTACTTCATGAGGAACCCTATTGAATATAGAAGTATCCACAGGCCCGTACAATATAGGTGCGTCCGGTTGTTTGTCCAAAGTGTCTTCCAGATAATCTTTAATAATCGAACTTGAAAACACCAGTTGTCTCAAGTATCTTGTTATTGGTTCAGTTGCACAAGTTAGAATAAAAAACTCTTCTCGATTAAGTTGAATCTTGTTATCATGTCTTGTTGTGTCTCTAAACCGCAACTGATGATCACCACGATGTTTAACAATATCGATTTTCACATTTGAATCCAAAAGGCCTACTCTTGTCTTTCTTCCAAACATGTTACTACTTAAATAGCATTCTAGCAGATGCAAGTGTTTCATAAACGATTCCCAAGCAGTGTCCGTAAACAAAATCATTTTGGGCCCATGAGTTAAAATTACAGTAGGTGAATAATCCGTTGATTTCATAACACCGATTAAAACACTTTTGTCCAAACTGGATGAAATTGGATAAAATATTCGCAAGAATACCTCACTCAATATGTTAGGAGAAATATTATCTTCAATATCCCTTTTCCTCTTCTGTACATTTTTTCTTTTTTTACCTTTTTCCTCAACATTATTACTGGCGTGTAGTTGTCCGCAAGGGTTGTGTTCATCTCCTTCTGGTTGACCTTGAAGATCTAAAAAGTCGGATATCTCCTTCTCAATATCTACTACATTTTCTGGTGTACCACTAGGAGAAGCCATATTGAATACGATGCTACCCATACGACAACAGGCAACAAACTGATGAGGAGCGACCTGAACGCTCTGCTTTTATACTCGCGGAATGCATTGGAATGTAACAAAACCGGTTTTTTACAAAACATTTTTAACAATTCCAGTTGAAGGTGTGTATGTTACGATTTTATCATGTATAATTAAACACTATGCAGTTGTATTAGCCGGTATAGCCGCGTTGAATTCCATTTCTATTTTTATATCCACACTTGATGATTTTACCGATTCATTTTGTTTAGAACAATCGATTACAACTATAGGGTAACCATCTAAGTATTTTTCTGGTGATAGTAAAGGTGCATTTGTTTTACCGTAATATGAACTTTGGAATCTTGCATACATATCGTACAATATGCTGTACTTTTTATTAGCGCATGACACATTTAAATTATCGTATGGAAAAAATTGTGAATTTAAATAAACTTTAATATTTTTTAAGTTGCAATGATCAAATTGGCCTGCATGTTTGGTGATGGTGTCTCTTCTGCCTGTTTGTAAACCAAATATAATATACCTAGCTCGTTCCACATAATTAGATGTTTTAACAATCCAAGTGTGACGATCCGTAGCTGGCAAGCTGGGATGTTCATGAAATTCCCAACTTCTAAAAGGAATTACAATATCACGATCAGCCTTTAACTTTCTTAATAGTAGCATTCTATGCTCGTCAGCTAATTTAACATGCGGAACTCTCCATACAATTTTGTCTAATGTTAATTTCCATTCTAAAGTTGCATCTGTTGTACCGTCTGGAGCTTTAATAATGTCTTTATCGTTAGAAGATCTCAACAAAACTAATTCTTGTTTAACATTTAATATAATTTTTCTATAATCTTCAGCAAAACCAAGCAACAAACGTAATGGAATATGAAAATCAAAATTTCCATTTGTATCCGGAGTGATTGTGTCTTTTGCAGGTAAAACCCATCCTGCAGGTTGTATTAAATTGGTTTCATTAGGTGATATATATGTTAATCCCTTTAAAGTTGTTGCAATACCGACTTTTTTAGTGGAATCAACTGTTACACCTGATATTTCATATCTAATTTCATCAAACAGGAAAGCCATGGGATTATTTATAAATGGAACTGTTGTACCAGTAGTAGTACCGTCCTTTTTAGTAACTTTTCCTTCAATATACAAGTAACTTTCACATGGTAGTGTGTAAATGTCTTGATTTTGTATGGGAATAAGAATTTCATCGTTATTGTTTAATTTTGATGAAGTGTAAGGGTTGTGGGTGTGATATTCTTTTTCCCATAGGGTTTCGTCGAATGTTGGACCCTGAGCTATATCCAGTATATCCATTATCGGTTACTTTTAATCCAATTCTCTCTAAGAAACGAATGTTCTCGCGTGTTAACTCCTCCACAGCTGAAGAGCTACTAATGCGGATTCCCGTAGGTTGTTCGCTTTTAAATGTTAAACCCATGATTTTGTATTAAAGTGTCGATTTTAAATGTAATCTAACCGTAATAGGCTCTTCTCGGAAAACTATCAAGTTACCGTCTTGATCCAATACGTTCAACACGATGTCTGAAATGAAAGTGGTGTTCAACGGTAGATATACCAGGTTTTGCGGCTTTTCAACAATTTTAAATCCAGGTGGTACACTGGGGTAAAAAGTATGTATGATATGGGTGTTAGCCCCATCCGTGTAAGCTCCTTGTATAATGTTACAAGTTATGTCCATACTATTGACTTTTAATATTGTTACAGTTTGTTTACCGGAATGTGTTTTATTTGGTTCTAAAATTGCTCCATCTTTGGGAAATCCTAATAAATCACCAATTGAGTCTGACTTACTGAAATCTATATAATATTTTGAAGTAAGCTCAGCTTTCATTGTATTGTTATTACCTTTTAGCGTTATATTGTCTTTTCCCATTTTATTTTGCAAAAATTCATCAATATGATCAATTTTATAAGAACCTGTGGGTAGAGTGCAAACTTCTAAGTCTGTAAACTTCCCACTGGCATCTTTTCCTTTATAATAATGCAATAAGTTATTTTTACCTTCCGTAACATTGGGAATAGAGTTGTAAGTTGTAAAATCCAACAGTGCTGCCTCCCAAAATCTTCCTTTTTGCAAGCGTAACGCTGGAAAAAGGGTACTTCGTAAAGTGGATGATTTTCCTGTTAATGATACCGTATAGGAAGACATCTCAATAGTGACTGATACTTTTAGCTAAGAATTCCAAACATAAATGACCGCATATTGAAGTATTATCAGGTTGTTCTCTTTTATAGTTGTAATATATGTTTTTAGCAGGTTTAAAGTAATGTTCAAGTTCTTTCGGTGGCGGCAAATTTCCAAAACTATCAAAATAATATACATTGCTATTCAGTTTCTTATAACACACCCAATGGGTGCCGGGCCCTTCGGTATTATCCAAATTTACGATTCCAGTCTCATTTTTCCATATTTTATTTGGTAAACTGTCCTTCATGAATACTCCGCGAAAAAATGGTATTTTTAAACAGGAAATATATCTGAATAATTCAACATTAGTCAACGCTTTATGTGGTATAATTAATTGATTTCTTTTATTTAATATGCACGATACGGTCTTAGGTATAGACCTGCCCCGTTTTTTACCATTGACCATATTGTTGGTTTTTTATTTTTTTTTCTTCGTAGAACGTCTTTTTAGTCTAATATTACCACCATGTTTCTTCATGGTTGATCCTTTTTTATTCCTACCCCTCCTTTTTCCACCTCCTACCGCTGTTTTAGCCTTCATACCTGCTGTTACGGCTAAAGCTGCTGCTTTTTCCGCAATACTAGCGTCACTAGACTTTACTCGTTGCCAAGCTATATTTGCTAGCTTTTTATCAGCGATTGACCTATTTTTTGAATCGGTAAATGTGGAATATGCGATATCGTCTTCTTTACAAGCCTGATCTAACTTATTTATGCCTGGATCACCTCTTTCCAGTCGTTTTTGCAATTTAGTTCCTGGTCCGCAATACTGATAACCTCCCGGTATGTGAAATTCGTATGGTAAAGCGTCTATTGCTCTGTTTACGATAGATCCTACTGGAATACGATTTAAAGCTTTACTTAACAGAGAAACCGCTGTGGACGTGATACCGCCTCCTTTCCGTATAGTGTCTCGATATGGACTGGTGTAATGAAACGCCATGATTGTCTTTTATATTCGAAAAGCGTAACCCATGTGTTACCTCTATGACAGGTTGCACATAAATTATGTAATTTATGGTGTTATTTAATTAAATATCAAAAGTACCCCAATCTGATGATCTAAACTTTTGTGTGTTATGATTAAAAAATATTTATAAAGAATTTCTTGTTTAATCCATGTATTTCTCATTTTTTCGTCAATAGGTTTATGTTGTCCTGCTGCAATATAATTATGCATATCAAATAATAAATTACCTATCACTTTAACAAGAAAATTAACAGTTACAGCGTTATCGGCATAATCAGGGTCTGCAACATTTGTTAATCGTTTGTTATCACAATTCCACCATTTTTTTCCAGTTGGCTCTAATTGTATTATCTGTTCATAAGTAACAGCATCACCAGGCTTTTCACCAATACCTAAATTTGTCAATAACTTTCCTTTACCATCCCAAACATAATTGTTTTCTTCAAGTAAAGTAAACTTTTTATTTACTTGTACAAATACATCTCCTCGACGTGTTACTACTTGGTTTTGTTTCACAAAACCTGAGGTTTCTTGTTTTAAAGTTTCCTTCATTTGACCCACCGTTGCACCATCTGATGGTGCAAAACCATCTTTTACATTCGCTAAACAATTACCAAGACAGTCAATAACTCCTACATCACGTGTAATACAATGATCTTTGATGTATTTTAAATTTACAGCATCATTTTCATTTTTTGGATAACCTATATCGTTAATAACAAATTTATAAAAAGAAAACCCATTTTTTGTCTTTTCAGGTATTATAGAATGTAAATAGCGTCTATTTATGCTATTTGCTATTAGCGTCTATTTGTTCATCTACAGGGTCTGCTACGTTGGATATACGTCGATTTTCAGCATTATACGTTTTTCCATTGAATTTTAACGTATTCTTCAATTCCGATGATAAATAACCTCTGTTTATTGCATCAGCGTTTTGATTTGGCTTACCAACGTTGGAAATTCTATGATTACCCGCGTTATATGTGTTTTTGTCTAGTTTCAGTGTTGGTGATATCTCTTTTTTTAATACTTTTAAATTTATTGCATCGTTTTCATCTGTGGGATCATTGATGTTTTTTAACCGTTTATTACTAATATCATAATCTCCATCAGGTGTTTGTGGTAATCCAACACCTCTTTTTAAAATATTAGAGTAATATAATCCATCCGATGAATACCGTCCGAACTTGTCAACACTCATGGTGCAACTGAATAACATTCTAGAGTGTAACCCATTTTTATAATATTAGTCCCCGATTTCTAACCCATATCAGTTTTATACAAATTCTTAGTCTTCATCAGTTACATTTTCATCATTCCCAGGACATTTAAAATATTTTAAATCTGCACTACTTAATGCTCTGTCTGCTTCATTTCTAAATACATGATTTTTATGAATAAATTCTTCACCAGACAATTTTCTAAATCCGCTAAATGAATTTGGATCTGCAATTAGTATATTTTGATAATCATTTACATCCATTAATTTAAATCTTTGCTTATTATGAATAAACTCTTTATTTGCACTGTCATATTGTAATGTTTGTCCTACAGTTGCAGCATCATTTGGATCTCTTCCATGATGCAAGTTTTTTATTACTTTGTTATTACATGTAAAAAATCTAAAAGAATGATCTGGATCTAGATGTACGGTTTGTGATAAAGCAGCTGCATCTCGAGCAGTATAACCCAATCTCATATTTGATAACGTTTTACCCATGCAATCCCAAGCATTATTTTTGTATGTTAATAAATTAAATTTTTCATTACCTTGAACAAATTCATCCCCTTGCTTCGATACTACTTGATCTTGTTTTACAAAAGAGGTTGTTTCTTGTTTTAAGGTTTCCATCATTTGACCCACTGTTGCACCATCTGATGGCGCCGAACCATCTTTAACATTTGCTAAACAATTACCAAAACAATCTATAACTCCAACATCGCGTGTAATACAATGGTCTTTGATATATTTCCAATTTACAGCATCATTTTCATTTTTTGGATAACCTATATCGTTAATAACAAATTTATAAAAAGAAAATCCATCTTTTGTCTTTTCAGGTATCAAGGAATGTAAATAGCGTCTATTTACGCTGTCTTTTGCATCTTTAGGATCATCTACGTTGGATATACGTTTATTGTTAGCACTATACGTTTTCCCATTGAATTTTAACGTATTCTTTAATTCAGATGACAAATAACCTTTGTTTATTGCATCACCGTTTTGATTTGGTTTACCAACGTTGATAATTCTATGATTTTCTGCGTCATATGTGTTATTGTGCAGTCTTAATGTTGGTGATATCTTTTCCTTTAATATTTTTAAATTTATTGCATCATTTTCATCCATAGGATCTTTTATGTTTTTTAACCTTTTATTACTCATATCATAATCTCCATCAGGTGTTTGTGGTAAACCAGCACCTCTTTTTAAATTATTTGCGTAATATAATCCATCCGAGGAATAACGTCCGAACTTGTCGACACTCATGGTGCAACTGAATAGTATTTTAGGGAGCAACGCATTTTTTATAAGATTACCCCACGGTTTCGGAGTTCATCCACTAAAGCCACCCATTCGTTTTCCAATCCAGTATGACCCGCTTCTTTAGCTTCATGTATTAGTTTCATTCTATCCACCAATTTATTGATATTATTGTAATAAATCACATTTGTGTTATATAGTTTCTTCATTAAACCTGTACCTGTAACAGATTTGTTTCTTTTTCTTGGTTCTGGAGCACTTATATCCAAAGTGGATGACACAAACCTTCGTTTTACAGGTTTTCTTGGCATTATCGGCATTGGTTGTCTTCTCGTTGTTGGTATTAACTTGGATACAAACTCTCTATATTTTAAAGACCTAGATCTAAAAACTGGTTGGTCAGCTAAATATTTCCTCCTGTATGCATTGGTGTGTTCCAAAATCTGTTTATATGCTTCCATGTCGTTTTCTTTAACTAACAATTCTAAAGGCTTTTTTTTCAAATAATAATTCAAATAATCCTCTTGTGCCCTTATATCTTTGATTACCAACAATAATATTATCATGTTCATCAATGTTCACCGGGCTATTACCAACCATTAAACCTTCTTCTGTTAATCTTACTCCATAACTATGGTAGCTTTTATTAGGATTTGTTCCAGCTAACATTTTTATCATGTATTTCCTTCCTAAAGGTCCTTTGTTATGAATGTTTTCACCCAACAAGCTTATGTTTGATGGACCTTCCCTTGCTTCTTCTTCTTTTTCCTCTTCACTAGCAGTTGATACATCTTCATGTCCTCTTTCGGCTTTTACTTCATATAATTCTCTTATACCACTATAGTCTGGTGATTCTAGCTCTCTTTCGGGTTATCCACCGGTAAAACCACTATATGTAAAGGATTCCGGGTCTTCATCACTAAATTCTTCTGATTTTACATTTTCTCTTTCAAACTTTGTAATAGGTGCAATTGCATCTCCTTCCAAAACAGGTTTAGCAAATTTTTTGTTTAATTGTTTCAAGGGTTCAGTAATAGGTTTAAAAGTAGATTCAAGAAATTTCTCCCTTTCGCTAATACCTAATTTTAATGCTCTGTTTTTATCCCGAATAGAATCACTAAGTGATTTTATTTCCTTTATTAACTTTTCTTGGTTAACCATGTTTGTAGCAAGACGTGTTGTACAACAATGAATGTTTTACATCATGATCAGTGTATTAGTATAAATTTATCAAATCCTATCCTGTATCGACCATTGTTTAGCGGTTGTTCCTTCATAATTGTTAAAAACCCATACCTTTCAGCCCAAGCCTTTCCACACAACTCTTTAAATCGTTCAAATGGCATATCCGCACTTACATGGTCATAATATATGTGTTTTATGTTGGTTTCATCCTGTTTAAATACAATTAACATGTTTGCATTGTCTCTAATGAGCTGTTTCGGTATTTTGCTGTAAGTTTGACCAATATAAATGCTATCTATGTTGTTATGTCGACCCATGGCGAAGTAATTCCTTATTGTATTTTGATTTTTACAAGATACATCGTCAAATATGAATACTGAGAATGGTTTAGCCTCTTGCGGTTGCATGACACTCTCGCTTGCGTTAAATCTAAAATATTTAACTTCAGGCACATTATTGAGTATTTGTTCCAATAACTGATATTTTGGTTGTTGTAGTGACTTTGAAAATACATATAAATTATTAAAACGTAAGCCTTTAGGGTTTGTAATCAAATTGAATACTACATTTGTTTTTCCACAATTGGAAGGACCGGTAACCAAACAACGCACCGTGTTTGGTAACAAAACACCATGTTTCCCAGTATTGAATTGAGAACCATCCACTGTGAGTTCATCTATATTATTAATAGTAAAATTGTCTTTTTGCGGTATTATCTCCATCCTTTGTAATGGTTCAACCCAAAATGATGCTCTATCATTATATTAGGTCCTTTTTAGGTATCCAAGAATCTTCCGTCTTATTAAATCCTAACCATCGTACTTTAACCTTATCTTTTTTTCCGTTGCAACACCTTTTCTACTAGATATACATCACCTACTGTTGATTTTAACATTTTATGTCCATAAAACCCTCCTTCCAGCAATTGTCCCTTATTATCTTTTAAAATGTAAGTTTCTGGTATTGTAGGTTGCACCTTAAATACAGTAAATACCTCATTTGTCCAGTTTGGAAGATATCTTTTACTGAATACACCTTTGTATTTGCTTATTCGCACTTTATCACCAACATTAAACCTTTTAGGCTTTAGTTTTTCAACTTTTGGTTTAGTATTCATTTTTATACGTTTTAATACAAGTTTTTCATTTTTATTAGTCACCTGGCTTGGTTTCATACCGATAGTTCTATGAAACTTGTTATTGTAATCGCTTATAAGTTTTGGTAACATATCAATCCATACGTGCGATGTTAGAAAACATCTTATACATCGCACCTTTTAAAGTTCTGTTGAATCTTTCAATTATTGATGCTTTTACCTCTGAATTGGTTGAGTAATGGTTAATGTTGTGTTTTTTCATTAAATTTGCAAATTCCTTATTGAAATATTCTTTTCCATTATCGGTTTGTAAATGTTTTATAGTATGTTTGTCTCTTTGTATAGCTGATTCCATTGCTTTTGTAACACTTTTGCCACTTTTATCTTTTAGTGGTAAAGCATCCGCCATTTTTGAAAAACAGTTAATAATAGTCAATATGTATTTAAATCCTCTATTTTGTTTACTGTAAGGAATCATTTCAATTAAATCCGCTTGATATAAATCATTTATTCCTTTTATCACTGTATTTCTTCGTGGAAACTTTCTTCTTGCAGGTTTATGAAGTTCGTTGACAATTTCTTGCTTCAAGTCCTTCATATTGCAGGTTTGAACGTTTCATGTATCACATGTATAATCACAATGAATGTTGTCTTAAATATTCACATCATTTATATAGGTCAAGGTCATCCAAACTTGTGTAAAAAAATGGGGAACACGGCGTTTGACTTGCCGTGTCCCCCATTTTTTTACGGAAGGAGAAAGGAATAAGGTCGAAGTTGTAGAAGGACAAAGAATAGGTTATTAGTCGATAGGGTTTAGAGAGTAGTGGAAGAAAGGAAGAGTGTGAATTTTATCCTGCATAATATGCCTTTTATCATCTCGAGCTGATAGTGCTCTTTTAACTTCAGTGACACTGTAGACCTCATGTTTAAAGCTTCTGATAGTGTTGAACGTTGCAGACATTGTAGAATCTTCAAACAAACAGGTCTTGTAATGGTCAAATGTCACATGTTTCTACAAGTACGATGTTTTGACTCCTTTAGCTTTCTTCACTGTCGGTATGTCATTTTCCTTATACATCTTGAAGGAATATAGTTTGGACATTAGCGAAACTATTTCCTCCAAAGGCATTCCATTTGCTTCATCTTTAAATTTTCCGATTACTTTTTTATTCTTTTCATTGTAATTCGGATGGTTCTTCGGATAGTCAGAGAAGTCAAAATCGTCTTTGTATGGGAAACTCCTTAGGTATGCGACTCCAATGTTGTCTCTTCCGTAGTGTTTAACCATTTTGTTGTAATGGAAATCATACATCAAAGTTTTACTTATATCCAAAATCGACATTCCAATGTATAACGGACGATCCATGACTATTGTTGTTTTCTTCATACTGACGGCAACTAGATCTTCGTTTATAATCATGGATGTTCCAAAATTTGGTTTTTGCACTAATTTTTCCAATTTCTTAGGATCACTTACTAATTTTACAATCTTGTGTTTTCTTTTGTTTTCTAAGGTCTTCCCGAAGATGGCGTTGTTCATCAATTTGTAAAAGTCCTTTTCAAATGCTGATGTTGCTGCTGCTCTTCTTGTAGTGTTGGAATCAATATATGGTTTCAACCAACAAAACTGGCTGAATTCAATTGCTCTATGAATTCTCACCACATGTAGACCCAATTCAATAGCTTGTTGAACTACCCAGTAGTGAGCCACATACCGATCTTTATTCTCCAACGTCATCATCAATTTCGGCCATCTTCCTGTCGGTGAAACTTCAGAATATAATGTTAATAAACATGATCAACGCTTATACTATATGAAATGTACCTGTGACTAGTTCTCTGCATCAATGGCTAAAATGTAAAATGTATATAAACAACGGTTACACTGTATAAAATGAGAATGCTACTTTACTATATAATATACATCAATGACTATAATGTTAAATATTTCTAATCTAGTTATACTATATGAAATGTGTCCAAGGCTATACTATAAAAAGTGAATAAAACACAAAAATGTTGGCTATACAGCACATAAAATCAATGGCTAGAAGCTGTTAAGCAACTAAAAACGTTATCATACTATATACGACGCATACAGTACTATATAAAGTGAATAACATGCAAACTTCAGCTTAAAAAAAAAAAAAAATCGCTAATATCTCGAAAACGGTGCGTCCTAGGGGTCCGGGGACCCCAAAAAACTACCTACTACGAAGTAGAGGTACCCCCAGGGGGTGAGTACCCATAATTAAAAAATTAACAAAATGTTGCGGGTTGCATCTAAAAAATGAAGGGGCAATGAAGGGGCAAAACTTTGAAATTCCATATCTTAGGAACGGCTCTATGTATTAACTTCATACTTGGTATGTGTGTACATTTACTTGCTGTCTACAAATGCATAGCAAAAGGTATCCAAAAAATGAAGGCGCAAAAAAGTTTTATTTTATATCTTTTGAATGGCAATATGTACTTACTTCAAACTTGGTATGTGTATACATGTAATGTTAACATGTAATAAAATGCTAAAAATAACTTTCCAGATCTAAGGTCAAACTGTCAAAAAAAACTAAAATTAACATTATTAGTGCCTTTTGTTAGCGTAGGGCTTTACCTTTGAGTTAATAGGCATTTATAAATATAAGTATGTGTGTACACTTATTTGATGTCTACAAATGCATGGGACGAGGTATCAAAAAATGAAGGGGCAAAACTTAAATATTGTATATCTCAGGATTGGCTGGACCGATAAACTTCTTCTTTGGTATGTAAGTGTGTATGAGTAAACATTAATTGTTTACCATTGCGTGGCGGGGTGCATAAAAAAAATGAAGGGGCAAAACTTAAATTCTGTATATCTAAAGAGTGGCTGGACCGATTAACTTCTTACTTAGTATGTAGGTTGGTATGAGTAAACATTAAATGTTTACCATTGCGTGGCGGGGTGCACAAAAAAAATGAAGGGGCAAAACTTAAATATTGTATATCTCAGGATTGGCAGGACCAATAAACTTCTTACTTGGTATATAGGTTGGTATGAGTAAACATTAAATGTTTACCATTGCGTGGCAGGGTGCATCCAAAAAATGAAGGGGCAAAACTTAAATATTGTATATCTCACAAGTGGCTGGACCGATTAACTTCGTACTTGGTATGTAGTTAGGTATGAGTAAACATTAAATGTTTACCATTGCGTGGTGGGGTGCATCCAAAAAATGAAGGGGCAAAACTTAAATATTGTATATCTCAGGACTGGCTGGACCGATTAACTTCTTACTTGGTATGTAGGTGTGTTTGAGTAAATATTAATTGTTTACCATTGTGTGGCGGGGTGCATCCAAAAAATGAAGGGGCAAAACTTAAATATTGTATATCTTAGGAGTGGCTGGACCGATTAACTTCTTACTTGGTATGTAGGTTGGTATGAGTAAATATTAATTGTTTACCATTGTGTGGTGGGGTGCATCTAAAAAATGAAGGGGCAAAACTTAAATATTTTATATCTCAGGAATGGCTGGACCGATTAACTTCTTACTTGGTATATAGGTTGGATTGAGTAAACATTAATTGTTTACCATTGCGTGGCGGGGTGCATCCAATAAATGAAGGGGCAAAACTTAAATACTGTACATCTCAGGATTGGCTGGACCGATAAACTTCTTCTTTGGTATGTAGGTGTGTATGAGTAAATATTAATTGTTTACCATTGTGTGGTGGGGTGCATCTAAAAAATGAAGGGGCAAAACTTAAATATTTTATATCTCAGGAGTGGCTGGACCGATTAACTTCTTACTTGGTATATAGGTTGGATTGAGTAAACATTAATTGTTTACCATTGCGTGGCGGGGTGCATCCAATAAATGAAGGGGCAAAACTTAAATACTGTATATCTCAGGAGTGGCTGGACCGATAAACTTCTTCTTTGGTATGTAGGTGTGTATGAGTAAATATTAATTGTTTATTATTAAGTGGCGGGGTTCATCCAAAAAATGAAGGGGCAAAACGTAAATATTGTATATTTCAGGAGTGGTTGGACCGATTAACTTCTTACTTGGTATATAGGTTGGTTTGAATAAACATTAAATATTTACCATTGCGTGGCGGGGTGCATCCAAAAAAATGCAGGGGCAAAACCTAAATATTGTAGATCTTAGGATTGGTTGGACCGATAAACTTCGTACTTGGTATGTATGTGTGTATGAGTAAACATTAATTGTTTACCATTGCGTGGCGGGATGCATCCAAAAAATGAAGGGGCAAAACTTAAACTCTGTATATCTCAGGATTGGCTGGACCGATAAACTTGTTAGTTGGTATGTAGTTGTGTATAAATAAACAATAATTGTTTACAATTGCATGGCGGGGTGCATTCAAAAAATGAAGGGGCAAATCTTAAATATTGTATATCTCAGGAGTGGCTGGACCAATTAACTTCTTACTTGGTATATAGGTTGGTTTGAGTAAACATTAAATATTTACCATTGCGTGGTGGGGTGCATCCAAAAAATGAAGGGGCAAAACTTAAATATTGTATATCTAAGGAGTGGCTGGACCGATAAACTTCTTCTTTGGTATGTAGGTGTGTATGAGTAAATATTAGTTGTTTACCATTGTGTGGCGGGGTGCATCCAAAAAATGAAGGGGCAAAACTTAAATATTTTATATTTCAGGAGTGGCTGGACCGATTAACTTCTTACTTGGTATATAGGTTGGTTTGAATAAACATTAAATGTTTACCATTGCGTGGCGGGGTGCATCCATAAAAATGCAGGGGCAAAACCTAAATATTGTATATCTCAGGATTGGTTGGACCGATAAACCTCGTACTTGGTATGTATGTGTGTATGAGTAAACATTAATTGTTTACCATTGCGTGGCGGGGTGCATCCAAAAAATGAAGGGGCAAAATTTAAATTCTGTATACCTCAGGATTGGCTGGACCGATAAACTTGTTAGTTGGTATGTAGGTGTGTATAAATAAACAATAATTGTTTACAATTGCATGGCGGGGTGCATCCAAAAAATGAAGGGGCAAAATTTAAATCTTGTATATATCTGGAGTGGCTGGACCGATTAACTTCTGATTTGGTGTGTAGGTTGGTATGAGTAAACAATAAAAGTTGATCATTGCGTGGCGGAATGCATTAAAAAATTGAAGGGGCAAAATTTAAATATTGTATATCTCAGGAGTAGCAGGAACGATTAACTTCTTACTTGGTATGTAGGTGTGTATGAGTAAACATTAATTGTTAACCATTGCGTGGCGGGGTGCGTCCATAAAATGAAGGGGCAAAACTTAAATATTGTATATCTCAGGAGTAGCTGGACCGATTAACTTCTTACTTGGTATGTAGGTTGGTATGAGTAAACATTAATTGTTTACCATTGCGTGGCGGGTTGCATCAAAAAATGAAGGGCAAAATTTAAATATTGTATATCTCATGAGTTGCTAGACCAATTAACTTCTTATTTCGTATGTAGGCTGGTATGAATAAACATTAATTGTTTACCATTGCGTGGCGTGGTGCATCCAAAAAAATTGAGGGGCAAAACTTAAATATCGTACATCTCAGAAGTGGTTGATCCAATTATCGTCAGACATGGTATGTGTGTACATATAGCTATAATTAAAGGTAGCACCGTTTTGGTGCTATCTTAGATTTACTATTTTTATAGAATGGTGTATGGAAAAATTTCTTTAGGTTTTCAAGGAACACTATTAATTATTGGTTTAAGGACAAACTACCGTAGATGTGTGTATATATGTAAATTCTTAACAAAACCTTAGTTTTAACGATTGAGGTAATTTAGAGACTGCTAACTGGATTAAACCCATAGTTAAATGTAGCATCGTTTTTGTGGTTCCTTTGATGTATTACTTTTTATTGAATTTTATTAGATAAACTTTCTTTAGGTTTTCAAGCAACACTTTTAAGTTTTGGTTTAATGTGAAACTACTAGATACGTTTATGTATGTATAAATTCTTAACAAAACTTTAGTTTTACCATTAAAGTTGATTTGGAAAACTTCTAATTGAGCTTAACGCATTTATTAAATGTTGCTACTTAAAGATATCACCAATTTGGTGCTACTTTTATGTACTAAATTCATATGTAAAATGTTGCAATAGGTTTTTAAACAACAATTTTTAGTTTTAACCTTAAACTTTATTTTGAAACTTTTAATTGAGCTTAAACCATTTAAATGTTACTACTTAAAGATAGCACCATTTTGGTGCTACCCTTGATGTCCTTTATCTATATGTAAAATTTTGCTATAGGTTTTTAAACAACACTTTTAAGTAATGTTTTAAGGCCAAACCAATAAATATATTTTTTATCTATGTGAATTCTTAACAAAACTTTTGTTACTAATTTAATGGTGATATAGGAATTTCTATTTTTAGCCAGATATTGGACCACCGTTTTGTCGCTACCTTTAATGTACTATTTTAATAATGTCTTTTATGAGTAAATTTTAACCTAATTAGTTCTGTATTTAATTTTATTATTGTTTTGAACATTTGTCTTTTAGTCAAGCAAACGTCGTTTTGACGTTTAAAAAAATCATTTGTATCACATATATGTAAAGCTAATATTTTTAAGTTCAATCCACTAAATGAATATAAATGTGACATTAATGTAAGATGTGTTAATAGTCAGTTTAAATACATTATTCAGAAAATTGTCAAAAAATTCAAATTTATCATATTACTGTGTATGTGCAGCACTTTCCCTTATTTTTGCACGCGCAGTTGCGCTTCAGCATTTATAAAAGTGGTTTGTTGAGCTTGCCCCTTATTATTGACGAACCTTCACAAGAAATGTTTAAAATAAAACATAGAATTGTGTACGCGCAGGTTTTCCACCACTCTTCATCGAGTATATAAGCAGCTCGGTTAACCACGTACTTCATTGTTTGGTGAACTTTTGCCGAGTGAACAGCTTATTCACAATTTCGGGTTTTCCGGATATTTAAATCTGTATGCTATTTTGTAATATTCAATTAATATTGAAAGTAAATAGAAAAATAAACGACTTCACTATGTCTGCACTACAGCGTTACATGTTTGATAATAAGCCCGTAGCTGTATTATTTGATCGTGAAAACAATCCATGGTTTAAGGCTAATGATATATCAGAGATTCTAGAATACAAAAGACCGCGAAAAGCAATAAATGATCTAGTTAAGGAGAAATATAAAAAGTTGCGTAAGGATATAAATGGAACTAGTTCCGTTTTACCCTATAATTTTCAAGAAAGAACCGTATTCATAAATGAACCAGGTTTATATTCCTTAATTAAATCGTCTAAGATGAAAATAGCTAAACGCTTTCAAGATTGGGTGTTTGAAGAAATCCTACCATCAATTCGCAAGTATGGAGAGTATAAAATTAAAAGAGAAAACCTTAAGTTGACTCACTCCTTACATAAAATGTTGGCAAATAATCAAAAACTAATTGAAACGTTAGTTGATCAAATGCCTAAGGTTGCTGTTATGCCTGATGATATGGACTTAAAACATCTTTTGTGTACTGGAAAAAAACACATACTATGAAAAGTATGGAGTAATTGAGTACAAGTGTATTCGTACAGAAAAAAGACGATTTAAAAGAGCATTGAAGAAAGCTAAGAAAGATGGTTTTGTACCAATTTTTACAAGATATTCTGTACCAAACAGTATAAATATACTGAATAAAGCTAAGGAGGTTATGCATGATTATGGTATGCATTATGAATCTTCTTTAAATAACATATTGACACCCCATAATTTTGTAAATATTGTTAAAATTGTTCTTAATGAATAAATTGTATGAATGTATGTGTGAATGTGAGACTTATCAGATTGAGAAGTTAAGGTATTTACTTTGGCTACTCCTTCGAAAAGTGTGGTTTGAGTGAAGGTCACTGGCGCGGTTGACTAAGAGACCCGTAAACCATGTGTATGTGTGTGAAAAACGACGTACACCCACCTCCTCGTAGTGTTTTCTGGGTAACGCTAAGAGGTGTACAACTAATATCTTGTACATGGATTTGTTATTTATTTATTTTTTAATGTATTCATAGCTATTTATAGAAATAACTTTTATTTAAAAGAAATTTGTAACAAACAGTTTAAATTAAACAAATTAAAAGCATTTTAAATACATACAATTTACAAATGTTGTAGCAAAACATTTCATGCTTTACTAATGATAATTATAGATGAAATCAATGGAATGTGTATATATATATTGATATACAAATATAAGTCTTGTAATTAATGAAGCTAGAAAAAAGAAATAAAGATAGCATCAAATAAGTGTTACTTTACAAAATAGTAAAACCGAAAATGCAATAAACTCTTAGATTATACAAAATTTGAAGGTAGCATCCAATCAGTGTAAATATATATAAAGGGAAAAGGCTTTTAACTAAAAATACAATAAACACTGGTTTTAAAACCTATATTTAGGTAGCACCTAATTAGCTTCATATATGTGAAATTGAAAAGGATTTTTATCTGTATGCTACAATTATACTGTTTGTACTTTATAGTAATAGGTTAATATAGAAAATGTCAAACCTATTTGTTTTTGTTTACAAATAATGAAGAAAAATCCAATAAACACTTGTGTCTAAGATACAAATGCTGGTGTCACCGAATCAGTGCTACCTTTAAATAGAGTAAAAGCCTTATACATGCAAAAAATGGAAAAAAAAATATTTGCCTAAATATTATATTTAACATGTTTTTTTTTTATTTCAAACTAACGTGTTAATAAACTGATTTTGAACCATAAAAAATATAATAATGAAGCTAAAACATACAATATATACTGGTTTTAAGACCTTTATTTAGGTAGTACTAAATCAGAGCTACCATTAAGTTAATAAAATCGCTACTTACATTTAACTATAAAATTGGTTTTATTTATTCAAACTTTAATTTTACCGATTGTTACTCTACACATAATGCTAAAACCACTAAATCTGAAATTTGCCCATATATAATCCACTTATAGATACAACAATATAATGACACTTTATAGATACAACTCATCCATCATATTCTCATTCATTTTGATTTTTATATAAGATAGTAAAAACTCAAAACTTACTACTTATTTTCAAGATAAAATAAAGGTAGTAACGAAAAAATCGGTGCTATCTTGAAATAGTTATAAGAATTAAAATATAGTATGGTTTTATTTAATTAAAATAATGTTTTACACATATCTGTACAAAACTAATTCTGAACCTTAAGGCTTAGAACCCTGACATATTGTCTTTACTTCATAGATATAGCTCAACCCTGTGATTATAAATCTTGTGAATTTCGAAATAAAATAATAAAAGGATAAAACACATTAACTTTTATATTTATAGCTACACTACATTTTTGTGCCACCTTTACATAAAATATATATTAAATCAATTATGATGATTTTTTATGTATTTATTCTAAATTTAGGCACAAATTAAAAAAAATCATACATATAATGATGTGATATACTCCTTATTCTATAAACACAGCTTACTCTCTGATCGCTCCCCCTTACAAACACTTTTTATACAAAAAAAAAAAAAAAAAAAAAACTTGTGCAATTATAAAATAAAAAAAAAACTATTAATATTCACTTTTCTTTATTTGTTCTCTGATTTTACATATATGATAAGGAAAGCCAGAACTGCTATATTAAGTTATGATTTCAAGGCTAAATAGAGCTACAACCAAATAAGTGAACCTGTTTACTGAAGAAACGAGAAACATATATTTATGAATAAACAATTTTACACTTCCTTAAACTAACTGTTGCCTGTTTACACTCCACAAATAAGACTCAAATCTCTAATTATAAATCATAACATTTTAAACATAATTATTTTTAAATCTTTTAACGTAATAAAATTTACTTCCATAATTAAATAAAATTGTGGTATAATGTAGGAAAAAGCTACATATATATCCAATTACGAAACATTTCCATTCATTTAAACTAAATGTAACCCGTTGTTTACTCTATACAGAAGGCTAAAACCTTGAAATCCGAACTTTTTGATATGGAATCCTAATATTTGGTCATTTTTTCATATACAATTTTTAGTACTCTTGCTCTGAGCTTTGTGAATAAAAATCTCAAAATATAACTGATGGCTTGATTTGGACCTTCAACTGATGTAAACTTCCATCCTGACCCTCCACCTTCATGCTCCGGCAGTTTTGTGAACAATTCTTTCACACATTCATTAATAATTTTATTTACATCAGAATACGATTTTTTGTTATAAAACCTCTCATTGATATTTCACCATCTGTGTTAATGCATCCAAAAATAAACCAAATTTTACAAAATGTAATCACGATTCTTCTTTTAAAGTTTGTCCAATCAATAATTTTGCCCCTGTTAAAAAAAGTTTTCCAAATCAAGCTGTACATCATTAATTTTGTGATAACCGTCGTCCTTGTAATGCTGTAGTCCGTAGCTGTATGGTTCCGTCTTTTTCTTTTTCCGAGTCCATCTCCGTGTCTGTGTCCATATTTTTTATCTTGGTAGCTAGGTATGTCTTGCTGACAACTAAAATTTTATTTGTAGCGTGGGCTGTTTCTCAATTTGATCGTATTTTTCATTTTTACAGTAAAAACTTGACTGATAAAGGGAATTAATTGAGTTTTGTTGAAGCTGCTTATTTAAGGTAAGCTGCTTATTTACAGGCAAGCGAAACCTGTATCTTCGAACAAGATATTTTACAGCGAAACGGGTTTTAGGTTGAAAGAGGTTGCTTTTGGTTTATTTTACTCTGATCCACAGAAAACTAAGCTAAAAATAAAGAAAAATAGAAAAAAAAGAAAAGAAAACAAAAGAAAAAAAGTTGAAAAACAATAGAAAAAAGAAAAAAAAGTTGAAAAACAAAAGAAAAAAGGACAAAATTGAAAAAAACAAAAGAAAAATAGAAATAAATTCTGAAAAAGTTTTGCGCCCAAAATTTACTTTTTCAGAATTTTTTTCTATTTTTCTTTTGTTTTTTTAAATTTTGTCCTTTTTTCTTTTGTTTTTTTTCAATTTATTTCTATTGTTTTTTTTCTATTTTCTTTATTTTTAATTTTTCTTTTGTTTCTTTTCCCTTTTTTCTATTTTTCTATATTTTTAGCTTGTGTTTTCTGTGGATCAGAGTAAAATAAAAAAAGGAAAAAAGGGAAAAGAAACAAGGGAGAAAAAGGGAAAAGAAACAAAAGAAAAATTAAAAAACAAAGAAAAAATAGAAAAAAACAATAGAAAAAAAGAAAAAAAATTAAAAAACAAAAGAAAAATAGAAAAAAATTCTGAAAAAGTAAATTTTGCGCGCAAAATTTACTTTTTCAGAATTTCTAATTCATTCCATACTCTACAAACATGATGTAAAATTACATTTGACTAAAGAAGAATTTTACACTTTAAGTTGTACTACCGGTCCCGTCACCAGATATTTGAAACAACTAATATTTTCAAGTGCAATAATCAAAGACTATCTAATCGATACATTGGACAGACAACCTTTCGTTCCTATTTTATACGGTCCCGTGGATACTTCAATTTTTAATCGAATACCTCAAGAAGTGGATATGTGGAGACAATTGAACAACTATCACACCAACTTTAATATCGACGAAGAAGCGCAAGAAGTTAAAGAAGAACAATCGTGTTTGTAATACAAGTCAGTTGCTGACGAGACTTCATCATGAACAAACGGGTTTCGTTTTCTAATGCGCCACATATAATGGAAGTTAAAAAAGGTATAATTGAATTTCAAGCTTTTCGAGGAAATGATGGAAATTTTATTATAAAAGAATTAGTAATTTTGGATATGAACACATCTGTAGTTTATCATTACTTATTCAAAAACCTCCATTACCATTCAATAGACTAACAACTAAAGCGAAAGTTACAAACAAATGGTTGTACAAACATTTTCACAACTTAAGATGGGATGAAGGTTTTATTAATTATAACATGATGCCGCACATTATGAATCATTACTGCAAAGAGTTCAAAACTATCTACACAAGAGGATTGGAAAAAGCTAATTGGATACAATCATTTACAAGCAACGAAGTGATAAATGCAATAATAGATAGAGATTTCCAATGCTATTTCAATGAACTTTGTATTTCATCAAAGAGTTTTGAACATCGAAGGTCACAGTGCGCTTTGAAGAATGCCTACCGCTTGAATAATTTCCTTCAACAGAATGGTGGGGGTAATGTCGGTAATAAAAGTGAGAGCGCTACCATGACGCAGCATGAGTATTACTCGAACCTCCGAAGAGACAACATCTCCGACGGACTTTATTATTAACAAGAAGATTAACAATAACATCAAGATGGCATCGCAGAACTTTCTTCAAAATTTGGTTGATCAATTCAACGCTCAATCAAAATCAACAATCTTACCGACGAAGAGATGTTCTGAACTAAAAGAAGAAAAACATTACATCATACATACAATCAAGAAGATGGACACTTCAGTTGGTGATGCTATTAATTGCACATTGAGCGAGGCGCCGTATACAGTTGGTGACGAACCGAAGTTTCAAATCTTCCTACCGAAACGGTTTGTACAACTTCTACAAAATGAAGATCTTCGAGTTATTCAACCTGGCGCACTCTATTTAGTTTCACACGGACCGAGTGGAAACAACTCAACTGAACTAACTATTCATGTAACACCTACTACTAACTAGCTTGTACATAACTTTGTAAATATATATGTTTGTAATGGTTTCTCAATAAAGATGATGTAAAACAAAAAAAAAAATAAAAGAAGCAACATATTGTTATGTCTTTGTACATAGCAATATGTTGCTTTTTTTAAAATTCCACGGGATGACCTTGACCCAATTTTGTGTGACAATAAAAGTGAAAATCAACTTGTGAAATTCATCAGTCTACGACTACCTTTCGTACCGTACACATCTCGCTCTCTATAACTAAATACAAAACTTCAACATGTCCCTAAAGGTCAAGTGTGCATCTTACGATACCAACACCATTACGAGTTTTGAACAACTTGAAGATTTAACCAACGAAATGCGAGTTTTACTTACCGGTGGTTATCACTTAACTGTTGATGTTAGTGCTACTAATGTAAGGATGTATACTAAAACAAAATACTGTGATGATGAAGTATTTCTTTCAACACAACCTACAACATCTTCATCACCGACTGGTCAACATAACATCAAGTTCCACAAGTATTACCAATGTTAAATAACTTTTAACAAATAAAACTAAGGAATCACGTGATCAATGTCAAGTTGATAAAAAGGGAATGATACTTGTATAACTAATCATTCGCTTCCCGACTCTCGCTGCGTCAACACCTAATTTTAAAGATGTTATACAGAATGATGATCGAACTTGATGGAAAAATCTATGGAAAAGATTACAACACCGTTGAACAAATGACAGAAGATTTAGAAATATTAATCCGAGAAGGATATCAGGCTAAATTAATTTTAAAATTTCCTGAAGTACATCCACTATCGACTGAAGAACTTATCGCTATGGCTAAAGCGGAGAGAAAGAAAAAGTCTGAAGAAAACAAACAGAAACAAACTTCTTAAGTATCAATTTTCCTTACAATAGTAAGGTATAATTTTTTAAAACTTCGTTTGGATGACCTTGAAATTACCCCCACCACTTTTCGTAGTACATAAAACTGACTATTCAACACTATACACTCTTATTCTTTCACTGGACTCAGCAGCGTCAACATGGAAAAACAAAAGTACAAGTACGAACCTCGTTACTGTTGTGAACAACAGTGTACAGATTTAGGACCAATGATGGTGGACGGGTTAGCTTGCACTAAATGTGAATTTTTTGGATCTTGTTACTGCAAGTGCAAAACAAAACAACTACCGCCACCGGAATTGCGAACTTTCAAATTTTACAAATCAAGATATTTTCATACATGCTGTCCTCAAAGATGTTTCAAATTTCATCCTCTCGATCTAGCTCATTGTCAACGCACCAAGTCTTATCAAGATGATTTTTGTACACATATGATAAAAAGATGTAAATACAGATCAGATTGGTATTCCGATCCTGCAGAACCATCGAATGTGTAATTTCAGTTTTACACTCTTTTTTAAAACTTCAATTGGATGACCTTGAGATTTCCCCCACTACCGGTTGTAATTTTTATATAATATTATATTAAACTTTAAATCATTTCACTTCCAACACTCTAACTAACAACATTGAAGCAAAATTTATCAAGTTTGAACATATAATAACTGAGAGGGAGGAGATGGAAGAATTGTTTCAAAATTTACTTTCTATCATGGACAAATATCCTATGAGATGGTTCAGAATTGTGGTTAAATATTTAAATCCTGGTGAGTTATTTTCTTCATCGTCATCATCACAGAGTGAGAAAGACGAAACAACTAATTCAGTTAGTATAATTGAATTAAAAGACGAAGAAGAGGAACTTAGCTATTTACTTGGTCACAAGCTCATGCTCACCAACAAATAAGCCTCCTTCCTAAACGCCGATCTTCATTCAATCGCCGACTCTCGCACGATGAACAACTCTCCGTTGGCACGAATGAATTCTAGTTTCGAAGTAAATTCTAAAGAAGATTTGCAAGAAATATTTAATACTTTACACGAAATTGTTAGTAAATTCAACACTGTTAAAATGAATCTGGAAATAACTTACGCCTGTCCTATTTGTGATAAGGTTGAAAGTTCTGATGAAGATAGTTTGCTGAATCTTACTCCACTTACACCTCTACAATCAGACACGACAACAACAAGTACGGAAGCAAATGGTGAGCAACCTCCTTCCCCCACCACTTCTTTGTGATTCAACTTCCCCCACCACTTCTTTGTAATTCAACTTCCCCCCACCACTTCTTCGTTTAACTAACGTTCATCGCTTTCACTTCTCATTCCGTCTCCAGCATTTGAACTATCAACATCACTTGTTTCAAAATTTCAAACACCAAAAAACAACACTAATGATGGATATGATGGATGAAGTTTCCTTCGTCACAAGGATGGAAGAGGAAAAGATGAAAGAAGAAAAATTGAAATTGGATATTAAAAGTTTGCAATTGGAACGGGAAAACCAACTCGAGATATTACGTTTCTTCAAACTTGTCAAATACGTCATCTGGGGACTCTGCCTTTACCTTATCCTCGTCGTCGGCGTTTGCTTTTACAACTCCGTATTTCATCACAAAAATTCAACCTGTATTGCACATTGATTGTATTTGTTTTTACGAATAAAGTTCAAAACTTAAATCTACCTATCCCGCTATCACCGGATAGTTCAACTCTCAGAACTATTTCCTGTGCTAGCGGGATAGGCTTTTTTAAAACTTACTCGTGATGACCTTGACACACTTTCCGTAACAGAATTATCAAGTTGAATTTCAGTTTTGAACTAACTTTTAATTTATGCATACCTCCCCCTCATTTAATATACGACCGGAAGCTATGTGCCCCGGCACGTGGCTTCCGGGGCAGCTGACCTGTGCCAGAAGTGACCAAATCTAACTACTCCCTACTGAAAATCCTATTTCTACTAATATTTTACATATCAATTCTGATTGATTTTTTCATAGTTGTAAACCTTAGGAAACGACCATTTTTATGATCTTAAATGAAAAAAAATATTTTTTTCAAATTTTTATGGGGTTTTATGGGAAAATTCAGGCATTACTATAAAATCGATATATCTCAAGATCAAGTCGCTTAATATTTAATAAATAAGGTATCATTTTGTCAGGCACTTAGTCTTCTAAAAATTTCGGTAAAATTATAACTGTATCTAGTCACAAAAAAATGTTATTGACAAAAAAATTTAAAATAATTTTTTTAAATATATTTTTAAACAAAAAAATTTTTTGTTAAATTTATATAACAGATATAAGTATAATTCTACCTAACTTTTTAGATATACTAATAAGGAATACCTGACAAGAATTTCAAGTCTGTAGCTCAAGTGGTTTTTGAGATATATCAATTTTTGTGTTTGAAAACAGGAAAAATCTAACTTTCGGGAAACGCGCGTTGAAATACACAAAGGGCATAGGCGTTACATAGACAATGTCCTACTTATATGCTATTATACTGTATATAAAGTTTGATATGGTATTACATGTATAGTTTTTCTTGAAGAGAACATATTAAAGAATAATAAAATATAAAAAAATAAATTTATAACCAAAAATTTTTTTTTACGATTTTCAGTAGGGAATCCCCTTAATTGAAAATAAAATCCATTTAAATACATCAGCATAAATCACCAGTCAATGAAAAACACAATACATTGCATATAAAGGGCCAACAATAATTCAATTGGCAATGTCAAGTGTTGTAGACAACATCAGCAGAGCAGAGATATTATGAGAATGGCTATACACGCCCATTCATGGCGAGAGACGAGAGAGAGCTCAACAAGGGAAAATGTTCCCAGTTGCGGGAAGATTGTTTTTAACAATGTTCCCAGCTGCGGGAAGATTGTTTTTAATAATGTTCCCAGTTGCGGGAAGATTGTGTTTAATAATGTTCCCAGTTGCGGGAAGATTGTTTTTTATTGAAAGTTTTGCACTGGACAATATTCCAAAGGACTGAATCACTTATAGATCCGGCTCGAAGGACCAAAAAATGTTTGAGAAAGGGCGGAATTAATTTATTGATAAAATATTGAAAATATTGAAAAAATGTGAAAAGTCAATTTTCTGAAATTTACTCGTCAGGTTCAAAATCAAAATGTTCGAAGGACCAGGTACCATGTAGGCCTACCAAAGAATAATAAATGCCTACAACACTGTTTATAAATATAATCAAGAGAAATGTTTAAATTCACTCACAAGAAAACCCGTATGGCGGAGCTGGAAAGACGCCAAGATGGCCGAATGGACGCCGCCACACCAGAGCACGGGAACTGCTGGGCCAGGAAAGTCTCTCCGAGGTCCAGGGAATCTTCTTTCTTGCTGCGGTTTCGCACGTACGCACAATTGAGTAATGATTTGAGCTCTCGTACAGTCCAATGTTCATATTCGCGGGAGACCGATAGTTGCCCGACACGCACTTGACACACACTAGATTCACTGCAATCTATGTTAGTGAACAGAGACAATAGCTACTGAACAAAATAATATCACTTTATAAAATATTTAAATAAATCAAAAGGGGGGAGCCACCATGGGCGAGACTAAGGTCACGTTCAAAAGGATTAACGTGCCTGGAAAAAGAAAAAGCCGAAAGGCAATTGAGACTACTCGGCAGAAAGACGAACAGAACTAGAATCAGAATGGCGAGCCTCATGGGAGGTGACGAGAACTGCTGACCCACAAGAAACGGAACAGAAGTGGTTTATAAGTCATCGGCCAATCAGCAGCCTGCGAGATTCGGAGCGACAGACAGGCAAGGGTCATCGGCCAATCAGCGGCCAGGGATCGGTAAATTTCCGTTTTGAACGTGTTCACCAGCTCTCGGCGATTACGCCCTATCGCTATCTCTCTCTCTCGCTCTGCCTACCGCCAATATTTGAAATGACAATTCTGCTTGTCTGTTATAACTTACATCAGTACTTAACAACAAGAAATGAAAGTTTTTCACTAAACAGTTTTTGGTCTGTAGTCAACAACTACAATTTCTCATGAAAATACAATTAATTGAATAACAGCATATACACAAGAAATATCCAAAATGAAATTTCTGATATTCCTTGTTTAGTTGAACCAAAATATAAAGTATTAATTAAGACCATGGATTGAAATATATTAATAATCAAATAAAATTACACTGAAAAAACTCTAAGGTTAAAACTACACGTAATATAGTTAAAATTAACCTTAAGCTAAGGCCACTATTTGCCCAGCAATATTATGGTTATTTTTACACATGAGTTAAGGTTAAAAATTTATAGTTGTGTTTACCTTAGTAAAGTTATTATTAATTTAATGAAAGCAGTAAAATAACAGTAAAAAGCTTCACCGGCGAGGTCAGGATTCGAACACGGCCCGCCGGTGTGTGAAGCCGGCTCGCTACCTCTAAGCCACCGAGGTACTTGTTGGAAGGGAACGGAAATGCGTCACATAATCTGTGGCGACGGCAGGCGTAAGGGTTCCAACTTGTCAGCATTAGTTCAATTGGCTAGTCGTATTCGTCTATGTTGTCCGTTTCAACTGTACTTTGTTGCAAAAACTAAAGAAGCCCTTTCCATTTAACTTAATCAGGTTCAGTTAATTTCAGTGGAAAAATGGCTACACTGGACGGAGTCACCAACACCAACCAACGAACGGAACAACGAACCGGCAACGGCGGCAACCGGCAACCGAAACCAAATCGACAGATCCTACCGATTCGACAGAAAACGGTAGAAATAAAGTTAAATTTGACCAGTAATTATATGAGCAGACATAAAAAAGTCAATAGTTAATTTAAGGTTGGTCGCTATATCCAAATTAGTCACAACATCTCAAAAAGTTCGGTTTACATTCAAGAACTACTTTTTTCTTAAGCCTTTATGCTGTATAAAACATCCCCACCCCTACTCTTGGCGGAAGGATAAATATTCGAACTTTAGTTTTTCTTAGCAGAATATTAATTAAAGACCCAGAACTATGACTCACAGCGCTTCAACTAAAATAAATAAAAAATAATCTACTACAGGAATGTAGGCTAATTTAATTTATACTGTCTTCTGATGGGGTTGTATACTAAAGGTAAATTATTTCTTAACGTGTAACATTATTGCAATAACAACCTTATATGAGTTAAATTTAAAATAACTATAATCTGAAGTAGTAATAACCTTATGATTAATGTATTCCTTACCACAATTTTTAGAATATGGTGCTAGTTACTTTACTAAAGTTAAATTCCATTCAACCTTAAAAATAGTGTATCGACAACCTTAGTTACGTTTAATTTAAAATAACTATAATCTGAAGTAGTAATAACCTTATGATTAATGCATTCCTTACCATAATTTTTAGAATATGGTGCTAGTTACTTTACTAAAGTTAAATTCCATTCAACCTTAAAAATATTGTATCGACAACCTTAGAGTTTTTTCAGTGTAGGTTGTCAAAAGACAACCAGTAATTGGACAAGGTAATTTTATTTCATTACCGAAATATAAGTTTGATCTAAAGATTTTCTGTCAAATATCTTGCAACTAGTTTTAAGAATGTAATATTTTTAATATTACAACCTTCTAAAGGATTTCTTTTTCTTTTATGTGTTTTAAGTGAGTCCGAAAAATTGCATTTTGAAAATATACCTATTTAACATATTTGATTTGTTAAGTTTTGGATTAATCCAACTTTTTTAATTTGATACAGTGTAAATCAGTGCTTTTGATTCAATATAATGGTATGAATGATGATTAATGAGGTTGAATGTATTGAATATGTTTTAGTTAAAGAGGAATCACACCAAGAACGCAATCGAAAATAAAGTGTATATTTTTCTACAAATTGGAAGAATATTAGAAACATTTGAAAATATTGTAGATGTATTGTGAAGCATTCCAGTATGAACTACCATAGTATGTCTCAGTTTTTGCTACGAAAATAATGACCAAACTTTTATCAATGCAACCCATAAAACACATACTAGTTAAAAGCAACTCGATTTCACAGTCATAATTAGTCCTACACTAGAAAAGCTACTAAGGAAAATATTTGTATTTATATTATAAACGGATTTTATTTAGTAGGCCTAACACAATATTTTTGGTGATAATAATATTTTTGACAAATTGGTAAATACCATTTAAAGCAGACGTGTTAACTTAGCAAATTTCAGAAGTAATTTAGTGATTTTTTACATAAATACCATAAGGAGTCCTGCGATCCGGTCTGGAGGACAGGCATTTTTAATGCATTTTTTCTATGTATTGTTATCAAATATTAGTTTAACACCACCAGGTCCAAAAACAACTAAATATATTTCAAACCAAGTTTTTATTAATGTATGGCAATTTTTGTTTTATAGATTGTTGTTTAAATAATATTTACAAGTTTGTTCTAAAACTGACAAAATTATTACGTTTAAACTATAATTCTCTAAATACTCTCCATACAACATCCATAAAAATTTAAGTAAATAATGATTTTCCGATACAAACAGCACTGAGAGGCTGTTATGAACCCTTAACCACGCTGACTATGTCAAAGGATATTGACAACCGCTCACATTGAGTCTGTGGCCACTTGGTGGTCCTCATCGTGTCAACAGTAATTTTCCCTCTATAAATTACTTTAAAATTAATACTATTTTATTTGGATAATTTAATGATAGAATATTAATTTTACTCGAGATTTTTAGAGGTGGGTTGCTATGCCACCTTTTGCCTGCTACATCTATATTGACTAATATACCTGAGAATGTTATGTGTAAACATAAAGGGGTAAGCACATGTAGTACAGGTGATAATTAGAATTACATGGGAAAGCGGAATTTCTTAGAGACCAGTTGTGTATTTTAATAAAAATTGTACATTCATACATATAGGCCTATCTATGCACGTTAAACCTAAAGTAAACATATTAAGCACATAGACGTACATAAGTAATTATATTCAAATTAACTACAAGTAGCTTATGGATTTTAGAAGTTATTTTGATTTATATTTAGTAATAAGGACCAAACTGTTTTTTAGTGTTCTTAAGAGTTGAAAATAAAGCAAATATTTTATTGGTAGTCATATTATTGGACAAATTTAAGGAGTCTTTTAGATGTTACATGTTAAACAATGTTACATGGCTAAGTTACCATCTGGAATCACTATAAAAAAAGATTTGTTTATATATTTTGGTTAAATATATTTTATAAAGTGAATATTTTATTTTTTAACAAGTTATATTAAACGTTAAATCAGATTATTGTATTTCTTAAGTGATCATGGTAATACTTTAATCTACCATTAATAAGGTACCGGATAAACTTCTACCGGATGAAAAGAAAATGAAAATAAAATTACTCGATGCCTTAAATAATGAAGCATCTCTTAATCCCAGAGTGACGCTCTTGTCACCAACACCTGGGCAGAGCTCTGCGATCAGCTGATACCCCGAATTGATGGTTGCCATTATCTTTGAATAAAGAAATGGGCAAAAATTTAACTTTAATATAAGACTTTTTGTGTTTGTGTGAAAGTTAAGATATTAGGAAAATTATCCAACCAAATCACTAAGCTTCTAATAACCTATAAAATAAATATCTCTATTGAAAAAAATAAAATGTCATTATTTCATTGCGACTATAATGTTATTCAACAATGAACTTAATTGATAAAAGTATAAGCACTGAAAATAGTAATTAGCCGTACTTTATTAAATGTGAGATATAAGTTAGTTGTAGTAGTATGCAAAACCGAATGTCAACTATTAATTTTAATAATCTATAAACCTGTTTTGCATTTAAATTACATTTTATTATACATTTAAACAATTAAATTATTATCATACATCCTAAACAAATATATTGTCCTTGAAAACAAAACAGTTTTAAGTAAATACTAGACATTTTTTCATAACAGCTGTACAGTATCTTTTGGAAATATTTTAAGTGTTATTAAATAATTTAAAACTCATAACGAAATGAAATCAATTT
Source organism: Neoaliturus tenellus (assembly GCA_030545055.2). Classification (NCBI taxonomy): domain Eukaryota; kingdom Metazoa; phylum Arthropoda; class Insecta; order Hemiptera; family Cicadellidae; genus Neoaliturus; species Neoaliturus tenellus. The sequence goes on from CM061533.1 coordinate 101,966,476, forward strand.
TTTATTTCGTTACATTTAACAAACAGAAATAACATGAAATAAAGTTGTTTAAAATCATTATTTTAATTTTATTTTATTTACGGAAATCCTTAAAAATTGTTATTATTACCACTAAAGTGATAACGCCAGATAATTTAGTTTTCATATTAGGATGTGGGTATTATTTATAACAATTAAAACTATTACAAGCTTTATATTTTACACTATCAATTCCCTTGAGAAAATTTTTATGTGACATTAAATATATAACAAATTTTCTTGTGTTTAACAGTTACTAACTTGCAAGTGCTAAACGCAGAGGGTGTTGTTTGATCAATCAAGTTAGGTAATTGATTATTCAACCAAGTTTAACGAGATAAGTTTTACGCCACGTGAGACCGTGACCACATACGACGCCCGCTTGTTGAGAACTGATTGACAGGTTTTAAGGAGAGATCTTACTGACTTGAGTTAATGAATTATCAATTTTTGTTTTTATTGAGATCCAATAACCTATGAATTTTGAACAATCAAATGACTCAGGCCTGGGTTAGTAGTAAAATGAAAGCCTAGTCCCTTAATTAGTTATTGAATTTGCTATTACACATTTAAATGAATAAGCGGATAAAGCATTGTTGCTACAGGTGCGATATTTACCGAAACGACACCATATTAGTATATTTTACATTTGGATTATTACTCAACAACAAACTCTTAGATTTTTATCAAATTAAAAATTGCTCAAAGCAAATATGACATCATAAATTCTACCATTGTACTTAATTTTGAATTCCTTACTGTAGTAGCTGTTAAGTGAAACTATCACCAACACGAACGATATTAATTATTGTTTTCTTTTGCGTTGGAAACACTTGCAGGTAACAAAGAGTAAAACATTGATTAAACAAATTTAACCGTTACATACTCGGTGACGACAACCACGGTTGTCGTCGGATTGGCGCAATTGCTCTTATGGGATCTGTCTTACTTTACTTAACTGTGATCTTGGTTATGTGTTAAAATCTAACCATGTATAAAACCATCATCTATGATTTTAACAATTACGTATAAAACTTATCCCCAACTGCAAACAATATGAAAAGAGGAAACAAGTACCATTCCGCACAGCCAAAAACTCTTTAATTGTAAAATATTGAGTTGAATAAATTGTGCAATACAGAACAAAATTTAATTCATATCACGGGCAAGAAATACATTTTTGAAACTCGCTAATATTGTGACTGATGTCAAGGCTCTAAATCATTATTGGAAATTAAACAATTTAAAAACACAATAAACCGATAAAATTCAATAAAATTCGATGTACCAGGACACAATGGTTGCATAACTCGAGGGCTGTATGATACTGGTGTGAAAAACATCTTGGTTTCTTACTAAGCAGCTAAACTTTTGTCTTTCTATTTCTGTTTAACATATCTTTAAATCAGTTCAATGAATTTTCGTATAATTTACAAGTAGATATAATAGTTTATTGATTTGTTTCCAAAAAATTTACTATATTTAACGATTAAGAAGTATATATGTACTAATAATCAACAATCGTGAATTGATTTTTTTACAAAACATTTTTGTTATTTAGAAATATATTATTTAGATATCTAGACTCAAAATCTTGCTCAGCGAACTTAATCAAAGTATCGAACTGAAGTTTGTTCTTTAGTGGGGCGAATTTTAAAGTGAAATAAAATAATGAAAAACAACTGGTAACAACATAAAAAATGTATTTATTCGAAACGCAGCGTTATGTTAGTATTTAAAACAATTTATGGCATATTGGCTTCACAGGGTGCCCTTATAAAATTCAATCTAGCAGTGCATATCCCCACAGAAAGTAGTCTGTCAACATGATATCACACGAGCGTTAAGGCCCGTTAACCTTACCTCTGCACAAGATGATCTGTTCACAAAAAGTTTACGCTTCTACCCTTGATAGTTTTCCAGAAACATATGTAGTTTTGGATAGTTTGTTCACTGCTGTGTCAGACAACCGATCATTAAGGCCAAATTTTCAAAAGTTTTACTTTTAAAATGTAAATTTCAACATTTAACTTGCTTTACAAAATATTTTATAGTTTAATGTATATATACATATATATTATATTGTATTATGAAAAACATTAAAAATATAAAACTATTCTGAAAATGTAATAAAAATTCTCTCGCATACATTACATTGAAATGAGATATTTAATATTTATGGCAATTTGATAAATTTATGTAAATTTTTACATTACTTTACACAAGTAAAGGGGTTTTTTTAAAGTAAGGTTTAATGTACAGTAACTCGAGTTAGCATAAAAGTGCATTTATTCAAACAACAGTTTTATACAAAAATGTACATAAAACATGCCATGGAGGCCAGTTAACCTCATCCTTAACCTTAACCTATGGTGCGTTCACCAAAAGTTCTTAAACGTTTGGTAAAAAAATGAGTAGATTTAAGGTTAAGGTAACCACGGTCGAATGTAGATCAAATGTATAAAACAATATTTTGTTTGTATATGTCAAGTTTACACTTCACAAACTTAATGTGGTGTTTTTTTAACTATGCCACCATTGGGATCTCTTAAACTATACATCTTACAGTAAACTTAAATGGGTAACATTCCTTAGTTTTTAAAGATGTTCAAAAATAAGTAAATAAAATGTTTGTAAATGGCCACCACTTTCCAATATGGCAGCACACTTTAGAATTTCTTATGGAACATTCTATATTTTAAGATTTTTTTTAATTTTACATGCAATTTTAATACTTTTTATAGACTCTTTAAAAACAAGGGGTTTTCAACGTTTAAAGCTTTCTCTAAATCTCATAGTTTAGGATATGCCAATGGTGGGACGGTTAATAAAACACCCTGTATAGAACATGTCAAGTCTACAGTGTGATACTCTAAATGACTTGAAAGATAAACCCTCGTAGAGCTATTGACAGAATACATAACCCAGCTCCTGGAAAGGGTGCTTGAAGATTGAACTTTGATTAAGAATTGCTTCATTGAAAATTTCCACACGTTCCCGCATGGTGCTCACATCTCATAAATACTTTCTTAACTACAATATCATAACACTGCGGTTTAAGATAATTCATTTTTATTTTGGTAAAAGTAATTTTACATTGTTTTATTTCATTTTTAAAATTGCACCAATAAAAAAAAACTTTATTTTCATACTCTTATAAAGTAAAAATAAGCAACATGGAAGTAAATTTTTTATTTTCAATAATTTCAAGAATTTCGTTTTATTTCAAGAATTTCAACAATTTTCCATATCATATTTATGTTTTTTCTAAATAAAAAAGTTTTTATGCATTTTTTTAGCATACACTGCGAGACTTGTTTGCAATATTCGTGACTGCAGAGTGGTTCAACTTAAATGAGACAAGTTTACCGAGAATTGATCACGCAACTGCTAAATCTGATGGTTGTATCCCTTGCCTGACCCACTTCTTATGGACTACAGAGATGTTTCTGCATCATTTTTACTTTATTAAAGAGTGATTTAAATCGAGAAGACATTAAAAGTTATTTTAACTTTATGTAATGTTTTTAATTGATATATACTATTTTATAAACATCTAAAGCTGCATATTGATTAAGGAAGTTTTTTCGGACTGATAGATTATTTATTACTATAAGAGGAGTATTTAGAGTATTTTGCTTCCTATTTTGTATTCTAGTAAATTATCTCCTGGTAATTTACTTAGGTAAACTATAAAATACTTCTTAGTGATATTCACAACACATTCATGTAAATGACATGTCAAAAAGTCATTGCTAACAAACTGTGTCTTTTTTCAATAATTATCGCCAAATATATGGCAAGTGATGATGGTAAACATATTCTACTTATATTGTATATTTTGTTACATCAAGTATATTGTTAGTTTTAAAACGCGATCAACCATTATATCTAACCTTGAAAAATTACAAATAAAAGGTTTAATAGTTTAGAGTGGAGGTATTCATAATATTATCATATTTGTTGGTTCATATGGTTTCATATCGTATAATATCAGATTTCATTAAAAATTTTTCAATCGTTTCAACGTTATGCAAAGCATTTTCATAAACGCATTGATGTTAATTTGTCCTGTTTGATTAAAAAAAATATTGATCGGTAGTCTCTTCTATTTGTTTAATTTTGATCGTTTAGATGAAATTAAAACAAAGACCGAAAAGAATTTTGTGTTTTATCGGGAAGGTGACATAACGGGAATATGAATTTCCGACCAGGAAGGTTTATAATCTATATAAGATTTTCAACATTCGAGTGATATCACCTTTACGATGCTTTCTGTTCCTAATGGTGGTATATATTTCATCTGGTATTAATAATAAAAAAATAACTTTACTGTAGGGTATTGGACACTTTGGCATATACAGGTAATGAACTTTAGTGTAGAGTATTTAAACTTTTTATCAATATATTTAGAATTGTTCAATGTCAAGGCCCAAAAAAACGTTAAAAGCCATTTATTCTGACTTATCCTACAATTATAGACATAATATTTCTAAGCTTATATGAATTTAATTTAAATTTGAACCTACATAATAAATAAATAAGTTTAAAGAACAGTTTTTCTAAAACAAAATAGGCGAAGAAAACTATTAACATGAATAAAATTATTTTGAAAATGCCCCAGTACGATTTACTCTTTTCTTTTACCTATGATCAATGCTCACAAACATAGTTGAGAACTTTTCCATGAGAACATTAATTCACTACTACCATGTTTACAACCATTATTTCACTATCAGTGAACATTGAGCAAAATAAACTATTCTAAACTAATATAATGATGAAACTAGTTTTTTATGCACTAATAATATTGTTCATTATTGTATCCTTTAATATTTGATGGATTCGTGTGATAAAATAAAATCATTTATTTGGCCATTAAGTTCAAACATACAGTAGGCTACGTCACACAATTAACTTACAATAGTTTAAGTCCAAGGGTAACCTATTTAGAAAAAAACCAATTTTATAAATAGAATTACAAACTTACATGACCTGTGAAACCCCAACATTTTATACAGCGAAAAGTTACTTTGTTTAAATACTAACTATGGCATAAAACATAAAATCATACCAACACGATTGATTATTCAAAAATTTTCTTTTCATATAATTAAATATTTTTTTAGTGAAAAGGTAGGGTTATAGAAAAATGTAAAATGTAAAGTTAAAACATATTTCAAAACTCGGATCCGTTCTAATTTCAATTAATTTCTACACGAATGCAGTAATTGATCATCGCAGTGCGTCTGGTGGAGGCAGATAAGAGCGCTCCTCATGTTCGTCATGTCCGGTTTATTTCATCTGGCCCTGCGATTTCACAATATTCTACTACCTATTTCCCTTTAAAAAAATGTTATAACATTTAACCTACATTTGGCCTTATAAGTAATTAAATGATGTTAAGGCATTATTTCCAAAATAAGTTATTTATGTAAGGAAATATACAAATTATTAAGTCATGTTAAACAGTAATTTTTGGTAATCAATTCAAATATTGTATATAACTTATCATAAATTTAAACGTTTGCTGTATGAGGCTTTGATGATTTAAGTAGAATAAACGTAATACAAAATACATTACTTTTAGTAGATGCACATCTTCCATGATGACATTACAGTGCGCGCGTCGCCGTCGCAGGGGCAAGCCATTCTTTTAACAGTACATTGTTGCTGGATATGTGCCAAATGGACATAATAAGTGCCAACTAATGCAAATTATATGTTTTAAGTCCCAACTCCTTATTTTTTTTAGATCTTATTTAAATGTTTACACTAGGCATTTTAATAGTATATTTGGAGATATTAATGAAATAGTTAACAAGTTCAGGATATATAAAAAATAGTTTATTAAATTTACAAACATACAACTCAAATAAAAATAAAAGTTCATAATAATTATTTGTAGATACAAAGTTTCAGTATTTTTTTCAAATTCGTTTTGGTGCAGTAATATTGTTTTATTTAAGCCCATACACTTAATATACATTTAATCAAAACAGTGTTAAATGGCGAGTCTTCGCAAAAAAAGTTTACATTTATATTATATGAATAAAATTTAGGCCCGTAAGATGTTTACTCCTTTAACATGAGTTAAGAGGAAAGTACATCAGTTACTCTTACTTACTGTCACCGTTACCGGCTTAAGGCAAATTGGATCCAACAAATCTCAGCTAATGGCCGTAAGAATGTAGTAGCGGCCGAGACGGCAAGGGCTGGCTCGTTGAGGCCTTACGTCCTCCGGATGCGTCTAGGAAGTAATTCTCAACTCCCTCAAAATAAATACTGTACTGATTTTTTTTATCAGTTAGATAATATGTACATTCTATTAAGCTATATTTTAAGATTACAATTAAAAACTTTCGTTTGCATTCGTTTGTTCAAGATGTTTATTTGATATTTAAATAGTATCATATAATCACATTACTTCTGAGGCTATTAATATCCGAAAATTATTTGAAAGTTATAGTAAAAATATCATTGAAAGCAAAATAAACCAAATATAATACATATATTGTTTTTCACCATAAAACTTTTGAGAATAAGAGCGAAAATGACTCTAATCAAAGATAACAGAAATGCAGTCCCATCCATACAAAATAAGTCTATGTTGTAACCTAAGATCTCTGAAGCAACAACCAGCCATGGCCCATGGCTTCCGGTTGACATGGCTGTCATGCGCAGCAGTTGGAGTTTATGTGGTGTGTGTATATTAAATGTAAAATAAATTAGTGCGTTATCTTGTGAGGGCTTTTGTTGTTCCTAGTTATATTTCAAATGTGCCCACTTAACCAAAAACATCTGCGATTAGCCGTCTGGCTAAAAATATGTTGGTTTTGTAATGACGAACGACGTTGAGCCCTTAGTGCAAGCGGCCATCCACAAATAGCATGACATGTACAAACTCATTGTAAATGGACTGAAAGAAATAGAAGGTACTGTGAAATCGCTTGCTCGAGTTATCTTTTTGCTGAGACGTTTAAGGAAATGCTTGACAAAACCTTACCTAGTAATGGTCCTTCACGCTATGTTCCATTCCCATATCTCCTACGGAATTTATCTCTGGGGTCATGCAACGGATTTGGCCCCATGGCATATACAGAAGATACAGAAGTTAAAGATACAGAAATCAGCTCTCCGCATTATCACCAGGGCTAGATACAGACACCACTGCAAACCAATCCTCATTGTTAGCCACTACATTTTCGCATGCCTAAACTGAAGGGCAGAGTGCATCTGATGAGCACTATAGGCCAGTTGCATCACCAGAAGTAATTACCAAATGGATGTTCCGCGAACAGACTCAGCAAAATACTAAACTCCTACACAACATTAGCAATTAATTTATAATATAAACTGCCACTGGGACTTAGAAACCTGGTTGACCAGAAGTTTAAACTGTCAGTAAAGATTTTTCTTATGGCGCGGCCTCACAATAGCATACCTGAGTTCCTGGGGGACAACCTGAAGTTAGGGTAGGATGTTTTCCGCTTGCTGCATGATGACATGTTTGTAAATAGTTCTTCTGTTAGTTTTGTAGTGCCCATTCCCTCCACCAGAGGGTCAACGAATAAGAGGATAAGTAGTCGAGTAAGCAATAAAGTAATCATCAATTAATTGGAAAATAAAATTGAGCGATGATCTTGTTGAAACACGAAGCTTGTCTCTGATAACGCTGCCAGTGACGGCGGATGAATGAGTTTATTGAGCGCGATCCACGGTGGTCCATCAATATATGTCACGGCTTTATTAGCCCTCTCCTGTACTAATAGCTGTTTCATTTCCTCAGTGTCCGTACAAGCTTCGAGTCCTGTAAAGCACTATTTTGGTAATTTGCGCTTTAGAGATTTTTGTGATTGGTTTTAAAACTTGTATTTGGATTAACTAAAATATAAAAGTACACTATACTGTGGATTAAAAACTCCCAGAACGGCTTACGTTACGGCTTACCTATTACTCGAATAGGTTTAGGCTAAATAATTGAACGTAAATTCTTAAGTGCTATTTAATTTTTTATGTATAGGTCGTTTACCTCTCCAAAGGACATAAAAGACATGTAATTTTAATAATTTTTTTTTCTTGAAAATTTTTCCTAAATCTACCCCTTTAGGAGCTATACCATGGTAGCTTAAGTTTTGAAAGTGATGTTAGTTTCCGAGATACCCTATGTGGTACAGCTAAATTGAACAATTTTTAAAACTTAAGATTGATACAGCCCCTAAGCGGACGGGTTTATGAAAAAGTTTTCCCGCATAAAAAGTTTTAAAAGTACATTACAAAAACACTATACAATATATTGTATTCCATTGGAACTCTTCGTTGGCCGATATAGAAGAAAATGGCGGCTATTTACAAAAAATTCAATTCTTATTTTTATTTCCTTTAAAAACGTGGGTGATGTTCCCCATTTAAAATTTCCTACAAATCTTATAATTTATGATATGCAAACGATACACAGTTGTTTTAACTTTGTGCTATGTGGAATAATATTGGAAATTCTAAATAAAATATTTTGCCTTATCTTTAGGCCAGGAATAATAATACCTGAACAGGTCGGTAGAAAGTTCAAGGACATGATTCTGAATGCTTACAAAATATCTATTAAAATCAAACCATAGTGCAAAACCAAAAAAGCTAACTATTTTAGAAGAACGTACCAGGGGAACCGAGCTTATGAAATTATGCTAAAATAATTAAGCGTCACTTTCCTTTCTCAGACAAAGCTCGTTCGCTCCGCTCACCTGCCCTCTTCTTTTTTTTAAGACGAGCTCGTTTGCTTCGCTCACTGTCCAGGCCAAAGGGTGCTACACTTTGAAGGGTGCTATAGGTTGAAGATGTAACATATTCTTTTATATCTACAATTATCAGCTGATTTGTGTTCAATTTGTTAGGTAATTTGAAATGTCCATAAGGATAACATGGGAATTTTGAAGGGCTGTAGGGTGGAAACCGGACTTTCCCCAGATATGGGACCAGCTCCAATCGATTCTTCTTGGTCAAAAGCCATATTCAACAAAAATTCTAAATCCTTGGAGAGGGAAAAACTTTGCCCGTACAAACAGTGCTTGTTTTAGCGTATAAGATAATAGAATGTGACATTATTGAAAAGTAATGTATTGAATACTAATCAGGCAATCTAATGCAATTGATATTTCACACCTCATAACTATTGAAGGGTTAATCGCTTTGCATAAATTGCAGCAAGTAATGTAGCATTATGAATGATGGATGAGGTGGAATATATTGGACATGCCTCCAATAGCTTCCATGGTATCACGACTCAGCAGGAACGCAATAATGGGGATGGTGTGTTAAATAAAACACACGGACACCTACCAATAAATTTATTCAATGACTTTAACCTAGCCATTGGCAGTTTTATAGTTTAGCGTTGGTTTTTAGTATATAGTTGATTATACCTTGTAGTATCTTTTGGCCTAAGCCTGGTATAAAAGCATACATGTATACGCTTCAAAAAACTGAGTTATTAATAAACTACATTCTTGTTTTAAATCTGCTTAAATCTTCAGATTTTTCTAGCATAAAACAATACAATTTTTTTAGTCTAAATAAATAGATTGAATGTCAACATATGTGTCTTTGTCCAAAGTGACCAATTATCAGAAAATTTATTTCCCGTTACGAATATTCTAAATGATATGTAAGGGTGAAAATCAATCTTTATGAATTAAATCTGACTATATTTTAATTATTTAATTCAATTAACAATAAAAACTGAAACATTAAATCTGATAACAAGCTATAAATCTTTTTCAGATAAATACCAATCAATGTATCACTCTACTGTATAACATTAATTGCCCACTTGCTAGTTTGTTTTAGTTTTGCTAACAGTATTCGTTAAAATGTAAATTTACCAGAAAGTTTTCTACCAACTGATAGTGTAATCGCTCATGTTGATTGTTATTACTCTAGTGTAAAGATAACGGTAATTTCCGTCGTTAGTAAATTCAATTAATTTACACTTTAGTGCTTTAGTTGTTCGAACCAAGCTTTAAAAAAAGAAATATACACGAAATTGATCCCACAAGTGTATGCAATGTGAATACTATCGAAATATAAAAAGGAAAATAAACATTGTTTTACAAATCCTACCCCACAGATGTATATTAAAGAACCCTTTTACATGCATCCACCCAACCGGTATTTCAATATTTCACTGACGTCATCCGTAAGTTTGATCAGTGGATTAGTATAATCGAAGCGTGACTTAAAACAACTCCCTCGCCTCTGTTTACAGCAAACCAGATATTGTGGGGCGGATTTCGTTAACACCAAATACAGCTCCCCGAACACGTCCTGGGATAACGGGTAGAGTATCACTGCCGACATTGCTTTGGCGACCACAAAGAATTTTTAATTTTGACCTACACGATAAAATATAATAAATTTCATTCATATTTATTGGCTTGTTAAACTGAGTGTAGAAATATTTAAGTAGATAACGTAGAATCAATCCAACAAAAATTATTCCCGTCATAAGAAAAATTTGAAATTTCGCAAACTCAATTAATTTCACATCCGAGCATTTAATTCAGTACACCCATTTTCATTACCGCCATTACCCTGACTAACTGCCCATTCATTTTAAAAAGAGAATGAAAGATAAATCATTTAAAACCTTGAATTTATGATAAGTAATATGTTATTTTACATTAAAAATCCGTTGCAGCAGACCTGGGTCCTTAGCGAATTTCCAAATGATGTTATTATTTAATCAACAAAAATTTTGTGTTAAAAGGGTGTGTTAAATTGTGTACAAATATATTTATTAATCCGTAAAAGTAAAATATAGACGATGTTATTATGTTATAATCGCATTACCTATTTAAATTTAATTGGAAACGATTAAATTTTAAGAACAGTGAAAAAAGTGCATGACTAGAGATGCACAAAGCATTATCTGTTTATAAGTACCAAAATATAAAATATAAAATGAAGGAAGTTGATCAGCTGTTTATGCTTGGACCCCTCTCACTAACTCTATCAAACTTATTTTGTATTTATTTTCCATGAAATCGCCATGGGATTTAGTATATATACTTACCGTGGGGGTTTTAACCAAATATTAATTACCTGTACTCATCACCTAATAAAGATAGGCCTATATATGGAATTTCATTAAGAAATGTAAAATAACAAGCGATAAGCATATGAGGTCTTGTTTATTTCCCTTACGAATAACATGGGAAACTCTTGTAGTATTTCTCCATAACCGGTGTAGCTAATTATTCAAAATACCGTACTAAATTGTTTATTTTCATTGTTATTACAATGTTCTGTTAAATAATTTGTGAATAAAAAAATTTATAAACAGTGCCACACATGAGGATTTACGTTTTTTTAAAGTCATTTATATGAGTTGCTGTCTTTCTGAGAGAAAACTCCGTTATTTTTGCAACTTAAAAATGTTCTTATGTTTCGTTTTGCATTCAGTACTTCTTAACATTTTAAGAATTTTTTAGATACCTGTATTTTTTAGATACCTGTATGGTATTCTATTTACGTTAAATGTTAGAAGAAAGTAAATTATAATTATAAGAAACTAGGTTAGTAAACCTTTCCAGGATACCGATTATATTTGAGCCGGAAACTACTATATTAAAATTTTTTACTTGGAAAAACCTATAAAAGGGGTTTTACATTAAATTATAAGACCAAAACTACGAAATTCCCACATACCAATAAACATTTTGAAAATAAACATTTTTTATTTTTTAGATTTGTTTATAGAAAAATTATACATCAATAAAATAAAATAGACACAAATATACCAAAACAAAAACTCTTGGTTCGAGTTCTCTCAGAAACTACGGTGTTCTTCAGTAAGGAAAGATCACAGTCCAGATTTGAAGTGATGGAGTGGTTTATTCCCTCGCAAGCCGTCGTGTAGCCGCCACATATCCGTCCTTTCTGACATACACGTCTAGCTAGCTACCCATGATACATATCCCTATATGTAAGCATAACAAGTCTATATTATTTTAAATGTATTTTACGTTTTTTATATAAAATAATTTATTTTTATCGGATTGAACTCTCTATTTTGAAAAGTTCCATGACAAATTTAATATTCTCTTATATTAAACGAGAAACGTTTTCTTAAGGTTGTTAATCAGCAATATATATTTTATAATTACAAGTGAGAAACTGTAACGGTTTGTGAATAAATATTCTTTCTTAGGTAAATAATGGTAGTTCAATTGATCACAACGTTAAAAATTCACAAATTCTTTAGTGAAATCTCTAGTAAATTTTATTTGTCACCGTAAGAAACAAATTGGGAAAAACTCTGTAATATATATTTGCATAAACGATGTGCACACATTCCTTGGGTCTAAATAGGAATATTGGAGATTTGAAACGTGTTACGTACTACAGAAAATCAGACCCCCTCAATAATTCATAAATTATAAAATGTTTTTTTTTATCTAAAAATATATTACATACATTTTTTATCACATTGTAAAGCCGCGTCCAAACTGGCAGAACAAACATGTTCGCCAAATGTTGTGTCGAACATTTGATGTTTATTGGTATTTTTTTAGATATCAAGAGGGGTGGAGTGGCAACTATAGATAAGCATAGTCAGAGCCCACCGTTTATCTGAGCGGTTTGGGGTGTGCATAGGGACCGGTGTATGGGAACACGGAGGAGAAATCGATGTAACCGAGACTAACTGTATCAAGGTGTTGCTGGATGTTTTTGTACGTCAATATCCAGAAGAAGTTTGGCTTACACGACTCCTTATCACGGTATAAATTTGAAAAAAATCTTCCATTTACAAAAATATACTTTATACAAAGTTAATTTTTTCTCGTAATGTTGTATTAAGTTATAAATTAATATTTTAGATCCAAACTGACTAAAAGAACCCATTCTAAAAAATGAAATAAAAAGTTAAAGGTTAAGGAATAGTTATATTTTACATTTTTTACCCCGAACAGTACATCAATAATGGAAAAAAATCATGGAGACTTTGTACTGTACATACACTAGTGTATACAGGGTGTCCCGTAATTGCTTTTCCAGGTTATTGCCCACGTCAAAATCCTGCAAAAAGTAATTATTGCAAAAAAGTTCCTGTAAACATATGTCCTAAAATGCTTCGTTAACCCGCTAGCCGCCATTTTGTTTTTTACACTAAATAATTTTTATTTCCGTAACGGATCATTGTATTAAGTTAATATTTGGCATGAACCTTCACTATAACAATACCCATTGTCAGTAAAAACATTATTTTTTTCCAATGTGTATTTTCAAAATGGCGGACATTTTAAAATTTTAAACTTTAATATCTCAAAAACAGTAAATTTTATAAAACTTTTACAAGAGACAAAAAAGTTGACAAATCAAATTATCTAAACAGTGACACCAAGTTATTGTTATTGAGATTTTTCTCTTAAAATAACCTAAATTATCATTAATCAAAGTGCAAAATCAGCATTTTTCCGCAGGAATAACAATAACTCCGTTATTTGTTGTTGGATCCTTACAAACTTGGTGTCACTGTTTAGATAATTTAATTTGTCAACTTTTTTGTCTCTTGTAACATTTAAAAAAAAATTATCGTTTTTGAGATATTTGAGTTTAAATTTTTAAAATGGCCGCCATTTTGAAAATACACATTGGAAAAAAATAACTTTTTTACTGAAAATGGGTATTGTTATAGTGAAGATTCATGCCAAATATTAACTTAAAACAATGATCCGTTACGGAAATAAAAATTATTTAGTGTAAAAAACAAAATGGCGGTTAGTGGGTTAACGAAGCATTTTAGGACATATGGTTAAAGGAATTTTTTTGCTTATTTTGACGTGGACAATAACCTGGAAAAGTTTGTAAAGGTGGAAGCGGGACACCCTGTATATTACACAAAACATTATTCTTGTATTAGCGGTCCGATAGAAAATTTTATTATTTAATTTTTATTATTTTACTTACTTACATTGTAATGCTACTAATACTAATAAAGTAAATACAAGCAGTACTGTGGCATATATATTTTTAATTATACGTATAAAACCATAATCGTTTGTTTATAGATTGTTTATATCTTCCTTCTCTAAGATATTAATTATCTTTCACAATATAATGTCGTTCAATATTGTAGTTTTCAAATTCAGATTATTAAAAAACACCATTTACAATACCCTATATAGTAACAATGGATTTGAAAAAAAAAAACAATGGATTTGCAGGAAAATTATAATAAACATTCTTGTGATAAACAATTTTGTATTCTGAAAAAAGAAAGGTCTAATAAATATTTAGTCCTTAAAAATTTACGGACACAACAAATAACGAATTTTCATACAGAAAAATTTCAAATTATTGGGCTATAGAAAAATAAGGATATTATAATTCAGATATGAGTTGGTAACATGTTTAAAACATAAACTAAACATCTATAATTAGTTTTGCTTGTATAAATTCATAATAAATATTCCTCGCCAATAAACAGCAATACAATCAACATGATGAATATTTCATATCAATTTCTATTGGATAATCTAGTATTATAATGGAGACTCAAATCGTATTGGAATAATGCATAGCGTTGTTTTATAGTAATTGAGACCAATAAATAATTATTAACGCCACGTTATTCATTGAACGAATTATTTATATTGATGTTGTAGTTTAGCAACACTAAATCGGTAAAACCGAAAAAATCCTAGAATTTTGGTTGAGTTTTGCTTCTTTTTCACCACTATGAGAGTTTTACCGCGAATGAAAGTAATAGGAGTATATTATTAGGTTACTTTAGTTTAAATTCAATAAAACAATCAATTATAATTTACATAAATATTATTTTTTTGAGTTTTGTTAGATATATTAAACTCAACGAGAATTTTTTTTTTAATCATGTACAAGAAACATTTTAAGGCTCGGTTAGTATAATTAAAAACTTCATACGGTAATTTAAAAAAGGTACAATTTTTCTGTTTTCATATGTAAAGAATAATGCTTAAAGAGTATTGTAGTATTCTTTTCTGATCCTGGTGCTCTGTTTGGTGTTCTGTCTGGTATTCAAATCAAGACTTACTTATATTATTGTTAACACTTTTTATCAACGTGTTACGGACCAAACGTTTCACTGGCCACATCAGTCATTATAGTGAATCAATTATAACAAACAATATACTTAACCAAGTTAGGTTGTACTTCTATTAATTATATTTAATTTTAATGTAGAAAAAACTTTTAAAGGAAGAAAAATACGTGAGTTGGTTTTAGTTTTAGAAATGAGGGCGATTTCAATAGTGTTTCATCAACACATTTTCTCTCCGAAACTCCTATAACTAAACTATCTCAAATGTACTTTCTTAACTACTCTAGAAATCTTCTACCTTGGAAACATCTTTACAATGACATTTTAAAATAAAAAGTATTTTTAAATTTTATTTTTCACTTTATAATAATGAAACGTAAAATAGATAATACTACATTTATTCGTAACAGTTTTTTTTAATTATACATTTATTGATTTATTAACAAGTCATAAAACTGAAAGATATTAAATATAATATGAACTGGGAGAAGAGCTGTTACTCGTCAGGTGAACCCACACCAAAGTAATAAATCCACATACCACAAGTTCTCTTTGGAGGCACGGTAACCACTGCTTATATCTCCTTAGGGGTTAATACCTCACCTCTACGAGGTAAAACCTACCCCACCACTAACTGTTACACCCCCGTGTATGAGCTGGATAGCCCAAAAACAATAAATAAAAGTTATAATGCAAGTTGTAAAACCATAAAAAAATAAATTGCATAAACACCTATGTCAATTTAATTTTTATGTACATTTGTTTTTTATTGAAATTTACATTAATTTAGTTTTACTTAACATGGTGGTATCTTCGTTGAGTGTAGCGGATATCAATTGCATTAGCCAATTAACCTTACTGTATAATGGGCCAGGTTTACCACTATGAATGCTGGAGTTTCCATACTTAATAGTAAGGTATAACAGGTTGATTGATTTGTAGATTTTTATCTGCAAAATATAGAATTGTATAACCATTTGTTTGGTTTCCTTTCCCAAACTGTATTAATAATTTACTTGAATTAATTATTTTATATTCAATCCAAATACTTTGTACATTTTTTTAATACAGATATGTAATTATATTTATCAATGGCATGCGTGTACGTTTTAAATAAAACAATTCCAATAAAAGACTATGTTTGCAGTTGTATTTTATTTCAGGTTTGAAACCAAGCTCACTTAATAAAATATTTAGGAAACCAATTTCTATTATAATTTTCTATTCTTCCCTAGTGCCTCTGTAGTAGTTTCTGTGAACTCCTTCAATTGGCGTTCACAATTACCAAGAATCATTTAGTTTACTAATGAAAATTCTGAAGCAAAAAAAAAAAAAAAAGAATAAAAGATAAAGAGTCTCTAGCCAAAAGTCTAATGGAATGTCAATGTCAGATTCAAACAAAGTTTGGTCTAAGTTAAACTTCGAGCAGCTTTGGAGTTGACTTATATTTTTGCGCTCCATAGTTTTAGGTTTGTATTAGTAAATTATAAAAAAAGTTTTTATTGATAAGTAAATAAATTATACATTATTAAGTCACAATTTCGTATACGAAATACCCCGTCATAGCGCAAACCTGCGTATTGAACGGATTTAGGTTATTTCTTGATTTTTACTTTAAATTCTGAATGGGCTTAAGGTTTGAAATCATACGTTGAAGGTAAATGCTATCAAGTTTGATAAGTAAATGCTAAATTGTATCAAGTTTTGGTAGTTTTTATTTTACCCATAAAAGAATTAATGGAGAATTTCTTTTGCCGGTATGTGGGTGAAGTAAGCAAAAGTATCAATATTAAGAAATAAAAACATGAATACAGTACTACATTCGTAATTTAAAATTCTTTACACTTGAAAGCAGAAACACCCCGGTCGCAGCAGACTTGTGAGCCTACTAGAAAAACTTCCAATCGTGATTAATTAATTTTTAACATAAATACTGTTTGAGGTTGAGTATTCAGCTTTGATGCTTTGTGTTTCTCGTTATATTTTGACGAATGTAACTTAACTTGTACTTTTATATAATCTGAATCGCCTCTAAGTACCTAGATATTTTTAATATGAGCATAGGTAATATACAGATTATATTAAATGTCTCAATTAACAGAAAATAATGCTGTAAACCTGACCTCAAAGGGAGAACTAAGCCGAAAATGGCACTTAATTAAACGTTGTATTATAATTATACGGGTAAAATTAATTTTTTAAATGCTTTCAATATTACACTCTTATAGATTTTGACTAATAAGACTGTGTACTTCATAAAAATACTTCATTCGAAAAAAAAAAACAATTTCTTATTTTTATTTTATTGGCATCCAACAATAAAGTAATAAAGATTGAACATTGATGTGCTATGTAAATTTTTCGCTTTAACTAAAACATACTTTAGATTACTTGTAAACTATGAATTTTCGAATCCCATATTAACTATGAATTTTCGAATCCCATATTTGGCACCAGTTTGAATTTTGAACATTCTATGTGTTCAACTTTGGTATTACATCCTGAAAACAGATTTCTTAAAACAAAAAAATCTCGTTGCCGTCCCACATTTTTACCCCTTATCATAAAATTTATCATAAAAAATGCTTAAATTGTTCATATCTGGTAAGGTAGTTTAAGCACTTTGTGCACAAAACGCAAGAATTTTCGTCCTTTATATTCTCAATGGCTTGTGCGAATATTTATTTGGGCGACCTATTTCTTATCATAACATGTACTTATTTTTTCATATTTTATTGTTAACTTTGTTCACTATGTAACTATATGTTACTCAAATTCTTGAAAGGATTGACTTTATGTTACAACTGAGACACTATAACTATTAATAGGTTAAAAACTGTTCAATGTCGTTACTTTAATAATCCATTGAATATAAAACTTAACTAATTCATTGAATTTTTTACTGCGTTTGAATGCTTGTAAAAAGTCAAATTAACCTCATTATTAAGATATCTGTAATTGATTTCTTATAACCTGAAATTTTTCAAGGGTGGGATATGATAAGCGATCAACACCATAACTTCAGTTATACATTACGCTTCAAGCTTAATTTATGTTTTTCCTCCATGCGACAGTTGGCTGAATAAAATTTGGTATACGAGTAGTTGCTATTGGGTTAGCTTTTGAGTTTCAATATAACATAAGCATTTCTATAAAGTGAATATCTCCTCAAATAAAAAAAAAATAAATATTGAGAAAGAAATAAAGGATTATATTGCTCAATAAGTATACAGTATCCATAATAACTTTATATTATTAACAAAATAATTATTATATAATAAATGCAAATAAGAAAAATATACTATGGTGTAAAGGATATTAGAAATACATATTATTTAATAAGATAAACTACAAAATTATAAATGAATTTAATACATATATTAAAGCATGCAAAAAATAAAACATGAAATCAACTTAAAAGCAATGTAAATATAATTTTGTTAAGCCATGCCTATGTTTATCATTCAAAGAGAATGAAAATTGAAAGAAAACACGCGGAAAGGAATTTTCCAGGACAATATTTGATGGTCTCGAGTACTTTGTTACCCTTGCTCTTCATCACCCACCCTTGGTTGTTAGAGAAATTGGATTTTCTTCAATAGCTTCTCGTCCATCCTTTATATGGTACTTTATACGTTTTAGGAACCAATTTAAGATATATATTTAACATAGTGATGTGAAGAATAAATCTGTTGTGTTCTATAAATATAAATGATGATAAAATAAACAGTCTTCAAAAATCTTGACGCATAAAACTATAATGTGTCAAGATAGTAGTTTACCCTGTTTTTACGGGAGCGGAAGCTCAGTGGGAGAGCTCTGGCCTCACAAGCCAGCGGTTCCCGGTTCGATCCCGGGCGACGACATTACAAGCACAAACATGAGCGGTCACCTCTAGCTAGCCTATGTGACGTAATGCCGTGACCTACCTTGCTGTCTTTAGATCACCGCACAGGCCTATTGGCCCATGGTGACGGGAAGTGAAGGTTAAAAAAAATATAAAAAATGTAACATATTCATTTTAGTATTGTTCTTTACAGTATTTATATTTTTTACCAACTTTCCCTTGGTAAAAAGTAATAAAATAAGACTTACATACATTATACTGTAACTAAATCTCAAAATTAAATTAATTCTTAACTTAACTTAAATATAAAATCTCGGACTCCCTGCCTGTGCAACAGGAAATCATGTCTACCATGTCCAGTCACTTCCTGTCCCACGATATTGATTCCTTTGCCAACTCTGCATCCGGTCAGCGACCAGGGACAGAAGACTGCAATGCCTGCATCTTTGGACAGCCGCTCGTCAAGTCCACGTGGATTGTCTAGGCCAATCAGAACAATGCAAATTCCAATAACATCATCTGATTGGCCAATCCAAATTATGGAGAGGAGGACGTCTTAACCATGGAAAGCGTCGGACGGGAGTCTCCTAGGAGATGATGTTATTGGAATTTGCATTGTTCTGATTGGCCTAGACAATCCACGTGGACTTGACGAGCGGCTGTCCAAAGATGCAGGCATTGCAGTCTTCTGTCCGTGGTCGCTGACCGGATGCAGAGTTGGCAAAGGAATCAATATCGTGGGACAGGAAATGACTGGACATGGTAGACATGATTTCCTGTTGCACTGGCAGGGAGTCCGAGATTTTATATTTAAGTTAAGTTAAGAATTAATTTAATTTTGAGATGTAGTTACAATACTGACGCTCCACACTTTACCTGCCAAATACAACGAGGATTCTCCTAAACACCAGTTACAAGCGTGACTTGAGGCTGTTAACCATAAATCTGTTACTGTCCAATCCCGGCTTATCGACTTCCATTTGTTAACTCCTCCATTGTGTTAAACTTGCTGTCGGTTAAACACTCTTCTCCTTGCAGCCATGTTAATAAAAATATTACTTCAAAGGATTTGTCTTCTAAAACTTACAGTTATTCTATTCCTTTAGTAGAATAAACAATATTATTATTTAACGGTTGTTTACCTTCACATCCAGTCCCATTGATGACTGAAATCTGCGATCATTTGATGAATTGTTCCTGAAATCTGGAAGTCAACTTAAAATATCACTCATGACATTCCTGTATTTCGATAAGACTAATAAAAACAATTCACATTATAGGTGAGGTAATTAACAAATATTCTTAGTGTTCTTTAGTCAAGCTAAATACGACCATACTATCTTTTAGGACATGCCAGTGTGCATCTGCTGTTGTTTTGACTTTGTTTAGTCTCTACAGCCATGGATAGGTCCGTAGACCACCTTGAGACAACAGTAATGGTGATTGAAAATTGCATAACTGGGCAGTTATTTCCTTGAGACTAAGAAAATTTATTTACTTCAGTTACAATGTGATTAGTCATATAGAAATTCAAAAGCGTCTTAAGTGACAGATGAATTTCAGTTCCAGATTTCAGAAACCACTCAGCAAAGTATAATAGAGTCAGTCATCGATGGGGTTGGACGTGAGGGTAAACAATCGTTAAACAATTCCGTTAAACAAAACTACATTGTCAGTGACCCCTTCAGAGAAATTTATTTCAACGTAACACTTTCGTTCTAAAATAACAAAGCAAGGAATGCATATATTGCTTTATAATAATACAGTAAAACGATACAATGTTATAGAGGAAGATTAATGATATTGTATCAATTCGGCCAGTGCTTTAATGACATTCCTGTGTCAGAGTGACTTAGACACAGTGCATAAGTGTAGGTCGTTGTGTACGACGTCCTACAAATATTGGATATGTTTAAAATATATACTTTATAGGCTATTATAGGAAAGAATTTTTAAGTAGTAAATAATAATTCGCAACCATAAATATTCTTTTTCAACACCTGTTAAAAGTGAAAATAATAAGTTTGTTATTTACATAAGTGATCTTAAATCTATGTTTATTAAGCATTATTTTTATTTATATAAATATTATATAGACTAAACGTTGTTTAAATGGAGCCATTAAAAAAATAAAACATTCGTTTCTTGAAGAGAACATCATTTCTGTCAAAAGACTGTTTATTAAAGGAAAACGAGATATTGAAGTTTCCAAGCAAGATGGCTGTTATTGACGATAGTAAAGTTTTCAATACTACGTTTCAATGTCGTTTCTTTTCTTTGAATGAAGTATTAGACAAATTAAATACAAATTTAAATGATGAAACATTGTAAAGTAAGTTTGCAGATTCGTTAAAAACTAATTAACTGTGTTAAGCAAGTTAACCGATTTGTTAACTCACTAAAAAGTTAAGACATTTTCACAAAAATGTTGCATAAGAATAAACAAAATTAAGTATCAAGACATTTTGAATTAACAAAATAATTTTTATCGAGTAGATATTACCGTTAAATGAAAACGAAAATTATTTTTTGCTTCAGTTTTGTATAGGCACTATTTTACCGGCAATATTATTTACACAGGATATATCACTACATTATATACATACCTAGTCTAAATCTTTTAAAATTTTTGCATAATATATACTTTTACGTAATAAACTCTTTCAAGAAAAAAAACCAATTGGATAGGTTTTTAAAGTTTAAATCACACACCTTAAAACCACGTTATCCTTAAAATAGTTAAAAGAAAACATATAAGAAACACAGTTCAATAAAAGGTTACAAGTCGGCGTCGTATGGTATGAATAATGCCTGTATACTTTTAAATGTCAAATTGGAAAAGTAGTGGATATAAATTCCCTAAACTTTATATTTAGTCGTTTGTGTTATATTATAATAGTTTCGTAGACGGCTAAACCCTAGTAATATTAGTTGTTTTTCATTCTAAAAATGATTTTAAAAATATTCATTTTGACTTTGGTTTAGGGCGAGTTCACGCAGCACATCAATAAAAATACACATTAGGCTTTTTTATTTTTAAAATAAACATTATCTTAAAATTAACCTCGTAAATGATGATCTGGCAATGACAAAAAAAAAAACTAATTGAAATCCTGAGACCGTTGTAATGGTTGTCACTCCAACAAATATTGTTTATGACAATGGTGGTTTATTTAATTTTTCGGTGATTTATTGTATGTTTGTATTTTATTTAAATACAAACCTCTTTGAATTCAATTAGATTAGTATATTAACTTTTATTTATTTTTTAAGAAAAAAGTGGTATAATCACCATATGAGTTAAATATAAAAAACTACATTACTAAAGAACTTAATTTCAATAATTTTGAGACAATATATTTTGCGTTTAATACATATAAAACAAATGTAAATATCCACCAAGTCCTTTGTGCAATTAGTGGTTAATATATTTTAATGACTTTTTCAGCTATAAAAAGTAGTGAAATATTTGTACTTAACGAATTCTCCATGTAAAATTAATATTCTGATGTGTCTAATGAATAGAAATGCAATTTAATAAAATTAATATCAATTAAAATTTAAAATATCCTCAATAAAAGCACGTTTATTTTGTATTTATATGGCAACATTTTTTGTTGCAATTTAGAGTTTAGGACTTACCTTTTAGGACAACTTACCTTTTAGGATATCTAAGAATTTCCTTTCAATTTTTATTTCGGTTAATTTTTTATTGTTCTATTCACTTCAATCATCACACTTTTATTATCAGAAGAAAGCTCTTCCATGGATACTTTGTAACGTCAATAGGCTTTTATGGGTTGCAGTTAGTCCTTCATTTAATATAGTTTTTCAGTTCACTACCCTGATTAATCTTATTGACATAAAATAAGAAACTAAAGCAAATTCATTTCGTGAATCCAGCTAAGGCTTATTGTTCATGCTACTCTATTGAAACTTGTTTATTAATATCTTTAAAAGGTACTTAACATTTTGTAACATTTCATTTAGATACATTTTAACAGATTTTTTTATTTTTAGCTACTTATTAAAAATAGTAAATCTAAATAAAATTTTATCTACCTAATTACATATACTAGAAATTGGGAACTGGTGGAAACACAACTAAAATTTCAGTTAATAAAGACTCAATTAAATAACCAAATATTATACAACTGAAATATTAATTTCCCCTGTTTTCACAGAGCAAAATTTTTGTTTTCGGATGATGTCATAGATCAACCGAATTAAACCGTGATTCCTTTTAGAAAAATATCCACTTATATGTACTAACTCATAAAACGAATCTAAGGCGTATGTTTCTTGCTAAAAAGGGATTATTACTATATTACCTTTAGCTGACTTCTTCCCCGTACCGTCTGTTCTATATTATTCTCTATTTTACTGCGCCGCATTGTTGCTAAGTTGTTTGTTTTTTTGTTTTATTTTTTAGGGAGAGGAAGGAAAAATGCATTACGCAGAAAAGGAGGTGCTACATTGCTGTAACCCATAATATTCCATTATTATTTCCATCCTATAAGAGCAAAGCAGCAGTTTCATTTATGTATTTTTCTAAGTTCTGCAAAACATTTTTTCCAATAATTAAGTTCTTATTATTTTATATATATATATATATATATATATATATATATATATATATATAAATTCTTTATAAAAATAATCTAATTAACAAATAAATAATATGCGAAATAATACAGGGAAGTACAAAAAGGACTGGAACATTTTAACAAATTTTTGACTATATGGGAAAATTTATATTTGTACAGATTGAAAAACTCAATAGGTTTTAGGTGGTACTCCATAAATCTCAATATGACCACCGTTTAAGGCTCTGCTAGGGTCAAATCGATATTCAACCTCCCGCCAAATATTTCTCAGAATTTATGGAATAACATGTGCAATAAGACATTTTATCCACTCTCACAGGTGGTTCAGATTTCTAAACTCCGTAGAATAAGTTATACTATGTTTCTGACTTAGGACAGAAAAATCCTCCAAAGTTATGACTGGACTCTTTAGTGGACTCCCCTCCCAATCCACATATCTTGAAAAATGTCATCCAGAATATCCCTAACATTGTTATGAAAATATGGCGGAGCACAGGCTTGCTGGAAGTAAATTGAGCCTGCCTCAGTTTAAATTTCCCCTGTTAGGGAAATAAAAAAAAAAAAAAAAAATAATAAATACAGAATGTCAACAAAACACATGAAAAATATCCATGCAATGTTAATTAAATCCCCTAGAAATACAGCAAAGGTGTGTGATGTGCAAAATTTTTATTTAAAGCCTGCAGAGCCTTAAATGGTGTTCATATTGAGATTTATTGAGTACCTCGAAAAACCTTTAAGATTTTCCATATTTAGATTTATAAATGTTACCCATATAGCTAAATTATTGTAAATGAAAATTGTCACTAAGACGTGTCAATATTATTTTTGGACCTCTCTGTATTTAATTAAATATTCCGACTTGTAAGAGATGATTGTTTCCAAAGTTTGTTTTCTTTTTGTTAACGGCTCTGATAAAAATAACTAACAAATATGTAAATTATAATTTATAAAATCATAAATTAGGTGAGTATTGTTATTTTAAAATACTTTACAAAACGCAAAAATGTAGTTTTTGGGTTCTGGCTCGTTTTAAAAACATTGCAATGCTGTAATATTTACCAGCCAGCCGCAGAGCCCACTGAGCCAATCTGTTAATGGAAACTCCTCCTATAGTATTTCCTTTTCAAGAGGCTGTAAACTTATTTCATATTATAATTTAAATAGAAAAATATTTACTTTTCACAGATGAAAACACAATAGTAAAAAATTTACAATCTATAGTAAATTTTTTTATCTCTTAAGATAAAATATAGAATGTCAACAAAACACATAAAAAAATATCCATGCAATGTTAATTACATCGCCTAGAAACACAGCAAAGGTGTGTGTTGTGAAAAATTTTTATTTAAAGCTCGCAGAGCCAGAAGTTCTTCATCTTCACCCATTCTACATCTTCATCTACATCTTTAGTGGCATGTATCTTCACCCTTGTAAAAACACTGAAAACATGAATAAGTTTTCCCCTGTTTCAGACGGTGTTTTTGGTTATTTATTGGTAAATTTTAAGTTTTATCTTAGACTAAGGTTAGGTCTAGGTTCCTCATACCTGATATATGAGTAAAATTTAATGGTATAATTACAAAAAATCTTCAAAGTAATTAAAATCGAGTTACTTTGCGACGTCATAAAGAGTAATATTTTTAAATTTTCAAAATTTTGAGGTATGAAGGACCTAATATAACTATTCAACTAAATACTTACCAACTTTAAAGAAAATCTGTTGAAAAATTGCGTCCGAAACAGGGGAATAAAATACCATGTTTTGCATAAAAGCCGTATGGTTAACATTACCGCCAACAATGGACTACGAGCCTGAAGGTAAAGATTACTCTTAAAGCTGTAAATGTTTACAAAACTCATAGACAATCTATTAAGAATAATTTCAAACTAAATAAAGCAGGATTTAATAGTTGTTTTGTTATAAAATAAATAAATCTGCTTTCAATTATAAGCCTAATCTACACACATATATGTTTGGGATTATAATTAAAATACATATGAGCAAGAAAGCAACATTAAAAATTTCACTTTAATCATCCTTTAAGAGTCATGTATCTTTCCTCAACCATTTCAAATTTGTTGCCATTACTCTTAAAATATCAGTTCATCCAACCTCCCTTGCTACACCTCCAAATAGGCTTCTGAAAAAATAAATAAAATCTCATCTAATTGATAAAATTACGTTTTTGGTAATATTAGATAATTGATATAAATAGTTAGATGAATGTAAATTATAATATTGTAAAAGGGATCGAAGGCTTAACCTTTTTTGTCACAATATGAAAATATTTATTTAGTATTGTAACTTTATTTCTCATATGATATAATTAATAAAAAGTTTTGATGACCTGGCCTTTACCAGTCAGAAATGGTAATCGTAATACACATTCACGTTTTTTCTTAAGTTGTCTTCAAAAATATATAAACAAATTCTCAACGAACTAGTTTTATAAAATATGATGATACAAATCAAGTTAAATAGAAAATTTCCTACAGAATAACTATACACATATTTGTGAAATGAAATAAAGGAGAAGATGTCAAATGGAAGAAAGTTGTATAAGAAATATGGGGTATGGATGAATCGGCATTGCGTGTATTCCGGGAACAGTGATCAACAACATTTTCCTGCGAACTAATGTAAAAGAGAAACAAAACCTATTGTAATCTGTTTTTTCTTTTTTTTGTGAGAACAACTCATCGGTAAATCTAACCACTGTTGCCGGAATTAACGCAATGTTTCCAGGTAATTAAATCAGTCTTGAGAACTAAAAAGTTTGAATTTATATATTTTCCTACCACTGCATGAAAATAATCCCATTGCCACACATGTAATCCCCATGCAAAACAGTTCATTTCCTGTTTCCGTTTCTTTCCCGCTCTAAAGCGGCAATGTTCTTTACATCTTGATAGATCAAACAGCCATTTTAAGTCAGCTGTTATCACAAACCATGCCACAGCTGTTGTTCATTCTTGTCGTTTAGTAATTGTTTTTTTTAGTTTGAGGTTATTCTTGATAGTTAACAGTGTGTTCCAACAGAGACAAATAAAAAATAATCTAAATGACATTTTGTATACAATAAAACATGTAATCTGTAGCAACTATGGTGGTAGGAAAAATCTGGTGTGTATTACAAGCGAAAATAGTAATTGCCGCTCTCGAATTGTTACAATTCTCGAGTCGCAATGACCACAGAGTTCCTTGTGCAATGATATACTTTACGCTCTTATTACACAAATATAGCTATTCCATCTTAACCATTACAACTAGTCTGAGAACATGCATTTACATGACATACAAGACTAAAAAATTAATAAAATATTAATAATGACACATATGAAAAATAATAAGAGAGGTTTAAAAATCTTACTTCTAGTAGTTGTAAGGGTTAAAAAGTTAGAAAGTAGTTAAGTAAAATGTTAAATATACCCTAATTTAGATGACAGTGACACGTTTCAAAGAGTACTTTTTACAATTGAAAATTATACTTTGATATCTCGAATTTTCGAGTTATTTACAAAAGTCTACAATAGAGTCCAGTATAGAATTAAGGATAATAGTGAAACATTCCTTGAATTAGGAAAAATGCTCTAGAATAAAATTAGACCCCAGCTAAGACGCTCTATCCTAATCGTACTACAAGTGCATAACATGAAATAATTAAATGAAACGTAAGACTTTTAATCAGAACTGCTAAATTAGAATTTCTGATAGAAAATAAAAATAACAACTGAAATTATTCCCCCGCATGGGTCGGGTAGTTGCCTGTGTGTAGGGTAAGTTTCCAACTGTCTGTCCTTAATCTTGGGTTAAAAATATTAAATTAAAAAAGATTCTTAAAAGATTAAATTTGCTATTAGATTTTTCATTTGCACTTTGAACACTCCATTTGGTTAACACATTGAACATTTTGAGTTTTAAGTTAACAAAGTATAAGGAAATAAATTGAATGTGAATATATTCACTTGGCATACCCATTACTAATTGACACAAGTCAATATTGGGATACGTCTCTTGGTACCATGATGTGATTATCTGACGCGACTATTAACAAACCTATTCCATGTGTATTTTTCAAATAACTTAAAATATGGGTTAATTATGTCTTGGGGTTGTATATCATTTGTTTTATTTTCATTTATATAAATACTTATAGGGTATTTGAAATTTCACTGAATTTTTTCTAATACTATGTATTATATTATAAAAATCAACAACAAAGCTAACGAAAGGTAATTTAATACCATTAAAATGATTTGTTTTTTGAAAAATTAGCTTGTACCTTGCTTGTACATTTATCAATAGTTACAAAATTAGGTACTGGGATGGATCGTGATGGCCGTGGATAAGGTAAATGTGAAATCAACTTGTCTTACCTGTAATGAAGTATTTAAAAAGGATGATTTAGCTCTTGGATGTGAAGGATTTTGTGAGAAGTGGTACCATTCAAAGTGCGTTGGTATTGTAAAGAAAAATTTTGACAAAATTGTTGCTTTGGGTGAAAACTCAATATGGTATTGTGGCCCATGTAAGAGTGAGGTTAGTGCCTTAATAAAATCAAGACGTGAACTACTCAAAGTTGGAAAAACACTAAACGTGAGTGACAAACCTGCATTGAGTGTTATTTTGGACGAAATCTCCACGTTAAATGCAAATTATTTAATGTTGGAAAGGAGAATTATTGATATTGAGGACAGGAAATGCCAGTTTGACCATGCGGGTAATGACGTCACCCAAAAAAGTAAGGTAGGAGCTGTTGATGACGTCACCGTTTCGGCTGTTGAGCAGAGGAACGTGGAACCTGAACCGACTACTGTCGATGAATCGATTAATGACAGACTATGTGTAAACGGTCAATCGAACCAAAGTGACTCGATCATTATATCGAATGAAATCTCGTCTGTGGGCAGACTGCCAGTTGTAGGTGGAGTAAGCCTCGGCGCTCAACATAAAACTGTTGCTAGTTCAGTGATCTTTGACTCTGAAAGCTTTCCTCCCCTTTCTAATAACAATAATAACCGTGAAAGTCTGAAACTAACCTCCAAATCTCTGAAACTAACCTCCAAATCTGCGGATGGTGGACAATCTAGTTCTAATAGTAAGGTTAATGACCATAGTTCTTCACATCGCTATAGTGCTGTGCTGAAGAAAAAACCAATAATTGGTACCAAAACTGAAGTATCTACCTCCAAAATAAGGGCGGTTGAGAAGAAAAGCTGGATCTTTTTATCAAGAATAGTGACCGATGTGACCAAAGAAGACATTGAGAAATACTTGATGGACAGTAGTATCAAAGGTGAGTGTGTTCAACTGAAAACTAAATTTGGCACTTATAGTTCTTTTAAAGTAGGTGTAAATCCTGATGATTGTTCTAAGCTTCTGAACTGTGAGTTCTGGCCATCTGGAACTCTGGTGAGGGAATTTGTAGAGAAATCCAACTACAGTAGGCCTTCGAAATCCTTTGTTCCATCACGTACTTTTTTAGGGAAAGCATAGACGCCAGTAGCGATAAGCTTAGAATTGAAACTAAAACTTCATCTAAGACTGTATCTAATAGGCTTGCTTTTAACTTGTGTGCCATTAACGTCCAGTGCTTGCGTAATAAAATTAATGAGCTTGAACAGTTGTGTTGTGAAAACAGCCTTGATATATTATGCGTGACTGAGCATTGGCTCTTGGACTTGGAGATTGACTATTACTCTAAGATAAACAAATTGTATCTAGCTGCTAAGTTTTGTCGCAACACACCTTGGGGTGGTGTTGCAATTTATCTCAATAGCGCCTGGGAGTTCTCGCCGCTTGATCTTGAGCTTTACAACGAGGAGTTGCATGGTGAGTTCGCTGGTATTATTGTACATAAACTGGATCTTATTGTTGTCACAATGTACCACTCGCCAAGTGGCAGTTTTGAGAAGTTTTTCTACCTTTTGGAAATGTGTTTAGGGTTTCTTTGGACTCCCTTTGGACTCCCCATAGTCATTGGAACTGACCACAACGTAAACCCTCTGACCTATCCTAAGGAGGCACAAAATTTCAAAAATATTTTGCGCAGTTTCAATGTTTTCTTCAGTATTAATGAGCCAACTAGGGGTGATTCACCCCTGGACACAGTGTTGACGAACATTGATACTTGGATGTATAATGCCTCTGTCAGTAATTACCAATTAGCTGACCATAAACATGTCTTGTTCACTGTATCTGATTGGGGGGTAGGCCCTCAGCCTGAAGTTCCTTTTAAGATGGTACCCTTTAGGAAACTTAATGAATCAAACCATCAATATTTTGTGGAATTGCTGACAACCCAGGTTGGGTGTTGGCGCCATGAAATCAGTACTCTCGATGGTGCCTCGGCCTTTGAGTATTTTTTCAAGAAGTTCAAGAGCATCTTTGATATTTGTTTTCCGCTCATAATGAAAAAGTATAGGCCGAGGCCTAGTAAAACTAAATCTGTGGGACCTAAGACAAAGGAGTGGTATACACCAGACCTTCTTAATATGAAAAACTTTGTTTTGCTTGTAAGTGATTTGTCCAAGGATAGGCCACAACTGCTGCCAGAACTGCGGAGACTTCGTTCGGAATATCGAGCGAGGGTGAGGGAGGCCAAGCAGACCGCGGTGGCTGACTCCATTATTAATGCGGCAAACCCCTGCAGAGCTGCATGGGATCACATCAAGTGTCGGCAGACTCCAGCTACACCATCTTCCACTGACTTTGCTTCTGCGGATGAGTTCAATAATTATTTTTTAAGTTCTGTCAAAGATCTTGTATCTAACTCACTGACTGTCCCAGCTAACAGCAATAACCTTGACCCTGGAACGTGCCTAGCCTCTGTTCCTGTTGTTCCCTTCAATTTTAAGTGGAGACCCATTGTTCGTACTAATGTGATTGACACTGTTAATAGTTTTAAGTCTAGTAAGAGTAAGGACATCTATGACATGTCTGTTGATCTATTGAAGAGATGTATTCACATTGTTGCCCACTTGATTGCTGATATTGTTAATTCATGTCTAAGGGATGGTACTTTTCCCAGCACACTAAAGATCAGCAGAACTGCCCCAGTATATAAAAAGGGAATTAGGGAATGTGTATCCAGTTATAGGCCAATATCTATTATCCCTGTCTTTGGTAAGATTTTTGAGGCCCTCATGCTCGAGCAGCTATATGTGTACTTTGAAGAGCATCGCCTTCTTGCTCCTGCCCAATATGGCTTCCGCAGAGGGAGATCCACAGTGGATGCTGTGGACTCCCTTTTTCGGACAATCATTAACTCTTTCGAAGCAAAAAATTCAACGGCCGTTGTGTTGTGCGACCTATCACGTGCCTTTGATTGCGTGTCACATACGCTTTTGATCACTAAACTCGAGAGGTACGGGGTACGAGGCGATGCCCTTCGAATCCTCACGTCCTATCTCACACATAGGTCCCAAATTGTAAACTGGAACAACGGTAGTTCCTCTCCCCTCCATACTGAGCATGGTGTCCCACAGGGCTCTATATTGGGCCCCTTTTTGTTCATTGTTTTTATCAATGATATCTATTACAGGCTAGCAGGAAGTGTTCTCCTTTACGCTGATGACACCACCCTCTTCTCTAGCAACATCAATTTCTCTGTCGCTAGGGCAGATGTTCAGAGGCTATTGGATGTTGCTTCTGGGTGGTTCCGTAGTAATAATATGTCGCTTAATGACTCTAAGACTCAATCTATTTCTTTTAGTCTTTGTAATGCCAGCAATGATGATGATCCTGTCAATCTGCTAGGCTTCACGCTTGATCCTCAGCTCACTTGGAATGAACATGTTGAGTCAGTGTGCAAGAAACTGAGTAGAGTGTTGTATTTATTAAGACGCCTTAAGTTAGATATGCCTCCTGCATTTGTGAGGAGGCATCCTTATCATGCTTTTTTCATTCCCATATTTTGTATGGCCTGAGACTCTGGGGACATTCCTCCAGGGTCACCAGAGTACTTTTGCTGCAGAAGAAGGCTGTGAGGATCCTGTGTGATGCCTGGCACCTTGAACACTGCAAGCCTCTGTTTGTTAGTCAGAAAATCTTGACAGTGCATAGTGCCTACATATTTCAGTGCTTGGTTGAAACAAAGAAAATCGAAGCCAACCTCCCTCAAAATTGTGATGTTCACACCTATGCAACTAGGAACAATCTGAATCTATTTAGGAATAGGTGTAGGCTGAGCAAAACTTTAAATTGTTTCCCTTCAATGACACACCAGTACAAGTGAGGCAGCTCCACCCAAAGCGCTTTGAAGCTGTAGTAAAGGCCTGGCTGTCAAACAATCCATTTTACGAAATTGATGAATACTGGGAAGCTGACCTGCATGGAATGCTGAATTACGTATGAATCAAGTAGCCTGTGGAGTGGAATGGACCAAAGTAACTGCATGTGTTTGCTGAGTTTGACTTTGTGCATGGTGTGGCATGGTGTGATATATTTATTGCTTTTGCTTGTTTGTTTTTTTTTCTCGCTTTCTCATTTTTGTATTTTAGCTATAGTGACTGAGCATGGACTGTGTTTGTAAGTCAAGAGGACTTAAAATTCTGTTATTTTGACATGGCCTATTACTTTTTGTTTAACGGCTCAATAAAATGATTTATGATTTATGATTTATGACTGTTGGGCACTTTCACGTTTAGTGCTTTTTCACATATCGGTGGTGGACAGACAGATTTTTTGGCCCATGGGAACTGGAGTTTGGGCTGTGTTTTTAGGAGTATTTAAGTACTTGGCCAATGAAGGACCAATGGACATGTCCAAACCCACGAAACATAACAAAGATGAATAAAGAGACTACAAACCTACAAGATATCGGTAGCAACCTCCTGTGGATAACAGATAACCGATTTGAAATGCAGCACCGTCACGACCAGCAGGGGCTCAGTCACACGAGTGCTTGTGACCTTGAAAGATGTAACAACCGGTGGGAGGATATCCTCCACGTGCGCAAGGATGCTACAGAATTGCACATCACGTGAACTCCTCAATCGTAGATATGGCTAAGGATTGCATATCTTAGACGAATGACAACTGAATAATCAAAAACTGAATTACATAGCTAGACCTGCTGTTAAAAAAACTGAAGCTCATGCAAATAAAAGAAGAAGAAGCCGACCGAGGATGAGGCCTCCATGCTA
Organism: Neoaliturus tenellus; assembly: GCA_030545055.2. Lineage (NCBI taxonomy): Eukaryota > Metazoa > Arthropoda > Insecta > Hemiptera > Cicadellidae > Neoaliturus > Neoaliturus tenellus. The sequence goes on from CM061533.1 coordinate 101,999,174, forward strand.
CGTCAAACTCGCCCATCTTCAGGTCAGGTTCTTAACTACGGTCTGTCTAAAGATTATTGTTCCTAGGTAATACAAGTGCCAACTGAATGGTGGTACTCGCAATCGTAGCAAAATGCAGGAGAAAAAGAGGCCCACTATCTGGTACAAAAGTGGAAATGCGCGATATTACCACAAGACGCGGACAGAACGGTTTACAGTTTCCTCTGAGGTAAACGGGCGTCCAAGGACGGGTGTCTATCATATTGCTGGTTCTGGGGTTGCCACATTCCACAAAAGTGAAGGTGAAAAGGAGAATACTAGGAATTGTCTATTTAAATTTAAATATTATTTAAAAAAAATCGTTGTATGAATAAAAGGGCAGAATAATATTACCATTTTTACATTAGCCATGTATACTTAGTCTGAAATTAATTATATATCATTTTATTATATTATAATTGTGGATTTGGTTTTAAATAACTGAAATACTTTTTTGTGGCCTTTAAGACTGCTATTTAAAAAACATTGGATTTGTTAATTTTACTAATGACTGTTTTAAAGTTGTCTAAATTATAATGAAAAAAACTCTTGGGAAACAAATTTGACAACCTTTAGAGTAGGTTCCTGTTAGAGAACCAAATTGATAGCCTCTTGCAGTAAAGGGATCACGACAATATTGCGTGACTGCAGGCTGATACTGGAGGTATTTCCAATATCTTCCACCCCATCCAATTTAATACCTTTTAAGGCACTTAACAGAAAATATATTTGTATATGATATAGCCAAATATATTTATTGGTGTGAATTTGTTTAACAGATGATTTTTACGTGGACATCATCTTACCGTACAAGTCAAGTATTGTAATAAAACAATCAAACATTTATACTTTATTGCCATGCTTCTTCATCAGTAAATTTAATGCATATTAATTTTATCCTACAAACAATTCTACTATAGAAGAGAGTTGATATCTGTAGGTATGTATTTTTTGTTTAAACGAACAGTAAATTTTAATACCAGTCACGAAGATTACATATTTTCTGGCGAGATATCATTTAGAGGCGAGACTGAGTGTGAAAAATACTATCGAGCTCCGAAGTGGCGAGTAGTGAATGATATTTTTCATTACGATAAAAATAACCAGTTTAAACTCGTTAAGATATTATTGGACAGTTTATAGGCTAGTAATTTTTTATTCAATTGTAACCTAGTTTCCATGTAATTTATTTTTATATGGAGAATGTTGTTTGAACGAAAGTTTTTCAAAACAAATAAAAATGCACTGGTGTGACATTATTATTTTTTATGACTCAAATAACATAAATAGTTCTACTAAAAGGATGTTTTTGGAAACCTTCCAGAGAAATCTCGTTCTATGATTGGTATGTTTAATTCATTTTAATTTTACATACTATTGTTTGTTTGTAAAATGCTATTGATTAAAGTTATTTATACGCGCTGATGTGACTATAAGCTCTTTATTGCCACGCAGCGCGGGGCGAGAGGGATAATGTATGTCAGAGTGGGACCTTGACGAGTTTGAACGTTGGTCAGATGAAACAGTGGTTCCAAATCGTTGATCAGAAGGAACGTTGGTCAGTTGGTATTAATAAGTTTAAGAGATAATCTGATTTTTTTACCTTTTTTGAAGAGTACTAACTCACCCCAATCACTGTTTTTCGTTTACTTTATCAATAATTTATAACCAATAACCCACTATAAGACTTTCTTGATTAATGTAATATGAATTACATATGTCAGCCCAATAGGTATGTCACTGACATGTATGATTGGCAGAAACAAGCATATCCTGACAGCGATTGGCTGACCCCAATACAAGCTGAAGTGTACATTACACTTGAAAAGCATGTCATTGTTCTCTTGAATTTTCCCTTTGATAATAGATTTACCTTCAACCATATAAAAATTTTAATTATGAACACATTTAACATTTTAGATTAAAGATTAATTTTATCATAGTGGGAAATTCAACACTGAATGTAAGAATAAAAAAGGATAAATCAAATTCATTTAAAATTATGCCCATTTAGGATTGAAAACTTATTGAACTGCCAAAAGAAGGAGTTCGAAGTGACTGAGAAAACTACATTTATTGTACAGCTATTGAGTGTAACACTTGTTAAAAAGTGCTTTTCCTTCTCCTGTTTTTACAATATATTGGAGTAAACATAAGATATAACATAGCGGTTTATATGTTAATAGATAGGTATTAATAGAAAGAAAAGCTGCTGGTTTAGTGAAATTTGCTATAACTTTTTGAAAATCACAGAGATGTTGTGGGTTCCAATCTCCTATCTTAAATTATTTTATATCAGTACCTTGATCCTCAAATTTTATTATCCCCTCTTTTTGAATAATAACATTATAGGAAATACTTTAGTGTGCGTGGGTGGGGTAAAGTAAGGCATAACATTTCCTTAAATTTTATCTTTAAAATTTAATTTACATTTTATTTTATTTTTTTAAAACATTTATTTTTAAAAGGTAAAAAAAGATAATTTATACCTTTTAATTTGTAAAGACATAACTGTTTATTGTGAAAAAAACTTATTAAATAAGTGTTGAAGTTATGCAATTAAAAAAAAATATTGAGACCAAAAGATAAAATTGCAATAACATTGACCTTTTGAGGTACAAAAAGGGATGATATTTTAGTCATGGTAAAATACAACTTATGATATTTAACATATAAAATTATTATATTTTGTTATACAGCTGTTCTTTAGTTTATAGTAATTTAAGATCATGTTTATCCAAGTAGAAAATCTAATTATCATGCTTATAAAATACCGCTAATCAATTTCACATAACAGTGATAAAAATGTCTTTATTGTTCTGCTATACGTTATTGAGTCCAGGCTTTTCAATTTAGTTATGTATAATCTTATCGTCTCTTTTGAAGTATATGTTTTAAAAGATGCGTTTCCTGTTTGATTATACATTATATTACGTAAGTCCATAAGTCCAGAGACAAGCTCATAGTAAATTTAAATATAGTTGCGTTTTTATCTGGTGAAGAATATAGTGAGAGACATTGCAATGTAAGTGTTAGTCTGTAAGTATATGAGGGGTAAGCTGGGAGCTATATTCAGGATGAAAAATACGAGCACAACCAGTTTCGCCCCCACTACAGGTTCTTAAATGATTCACTCGGTTTTTACTCAAAAGATAAACTTCAGGATACTCATTTGCTATTATGTTTCTTCATTTCATCCATAACAGATAATAAGTGATATTAGGTTTCAGGACTTTTTCCATTGCTCAGGACAAAATTTTCAGGACTGGCGTGTCCATTGCTTAAGGACGGTAACAATAGTGTCCACGATGAAGAGAAAATAGGGTTGGTCGGGCTGCCGACTTTAAAAAAAATAGTTATAGTAAATATAATCGGTATTTAAGGAACGATTATTGCTGGATAGCTGAGTGGCTACAGTGCTCGCCTTTGAATCCAAAGGTTGCCGGCTCGATACAGAGAAATGCTATCAGCATTTTAAAGATTCCGGATCCAAATAATGTTAGGTAGTGTCAAGACAGGTTTTAGACCGTTCTCCTTCAAAACGTAAAAAATGCCACTGGTGTAGATACACTTAAATAAAAACAAATTAAAAATTATTACAATACACAATTTGAATTTTGACAGAGGTTAGCCGGGTAGTTAATTACGGTAATGGAGCCGACGTTACAATAACTTTTAGTGACTATTTTCAATTATAGCTCACAGAACAGCCTTACAAACCACTGTGGGTTACAGTTTATTTTATTATGAGAACATCTAACTAATGCTGACACTTCCATTCTTATATCACCATTTTCTTTATCAGGTAAAAATGTATTATCTTTTAGAACAGCCCTTGTAGCGGAAAATGTTTTGTAAGATCTAAACTATTTATAAAAAAAAAATACATAAATTCAATTGGCCATGTTAAGTAGAATGTTACCCATAAAACGTTTAAGATATGAAAATATTTCAATGAGGATGTTGTAAACAAGGCCATAAAGCGAGTGTTTACAGTGGTTTTATAGGAAGATGTCATTTAAACTTTCCTAATAACTCTGAGAGACCAAAGTTTTACCTTACTAAGATAAAAGAGCCGTACTGTGGGCCTAATCCATACAATTTTTTTACACCAAAAATAGTCATATTTGCTATGTGTTGTATCTTAAATACGTCTGTTTATAGTATTTTTATTGTAACATAATGAAAAATTAAATGCAAACAAAAAATCGTAGTGTTGAAACTTTGAAATAGTTAACTTGTGTCTTGTGATACTTAACTTGAACATTGTGGATTATTATAAATAATTTTTTATGGTCAGATGTCTAATAAAAATTGTGTCATCAACTTTAAATTAAATTGCTTGAATGAATTCTCGAGTATCTCTGATAAAACGTGTTAAGGGAAGATCCTTCTTCTCAAATCACTGAGTCGTCAATATTTAATGATACTTCTTTCCGATTCAAGATACACTCCCCCTTTTGCAATTCCTCAATGATAATTTAGTTATTTTTTAGTGAGCAAACAAACTGACAAAAGTTCTATTTATCTTAGTAAATCTTTTCTTTGATAGTCAAATACTTCAGTTTTGTACAACAAATTATTTCAACGTGCTTCGTTTGCTTAGTGCAATTTTTAAGTATCAGAAACAGTAGGCCCTAAATGAAAATGTTATACATCTTTTGCCATGCATTACAATTAATTAACTTTCATTTCTGAACTGACATTTTTGAGTTTTATATGTTTACTTGTTTACTCACTTCAGACACAGTTTCTGTAAAAATTAAGGAACATACTTTAATTTATAATTAGTTTTGTTTGACAAGAGGATTTATATCGAGAGTTGATTTTGTACATACTGTATTTACAACAATAACATCTCAACAACAAAGATATTAACAAAATAGAAATGATAAATTTTATATATGAATTAACTAGAAAATTAGGTAGGGGCTAGGTTGGTACTAGCATACATTAAATTGTATTTTTTTCATAGAATTGTTCAAAAGAGTGAAGGAAACATTTGAGGTAGTGAATGCAAGATGAAAAACATTGATGTATTTTTCATTGCCGAGGTAAATGAAACCGATATAAGCCAAATATAAACTTAGATATATATTACAAATAAATTTAATAAGACTTAAAATATTTTTCTACTATCCTAATATGAAATGCAAGTCACATTAAAATCAGCTGAAATAACAAATACAAACAACTAATGAATAATCAAACTGCCATGAATACTATTGTCAGGTCCCTAGGGTGTAGAGGATTGACCAAGGCATTATGGAATTTACCACATGTATTTGAGTACGAATAAAATTAACTTGAATGCTACATTTATATGAAATAAACACCAAGAATATTTATAAATTATTTGTTAAAACCAGCAATTCAATGTTAGTTTTTAATTTTATTTTGGTAGTTTTATGTTTTTAATTTTTAAAATATTTTTTTATGTAAAATAAAATTTTATTTTTTTCGATGATTCATTGATTAATTCAACTGGAAATATGTTTGGAAATAAAAATTATTAAATGTAAAAAAGAAAATGGTGGCTAGTGGCTTAACAAAGCATTTTGGAACATGTGTTTATTTAAACTAAACTATTTTGTTTATTTCGTCTTGCTGAATAACCTGGAAAAGTTTGCAAAGGTTGAAGCTGGACACCCTGTATATCAACATGTAGAACATCGATAGTGAAACTTCTAGTAAAAGTTTTGTTTTCAATGCAACTTTCATTCTTAAATTTTTTATTATATACTTTTATGAAAGGTATAAATTTTTACATAATTTATTTTTGTCTTAACCCTAAAGGAATATTACTGTTAATTAAATCTAGTTTACCTGTACAGAGAGAATACCAATCATTTGTTTTTTAGATCTAGTTCATGAAATAAATTTGCACGATCAGTTTGGTTTTATAATTAAAGATTAACTCGAAAACATTGAAGACTTCGACTGAAAATGAGGAAAAGTGCTAAAAACATAAGTTTATCTGATATAAAAGGCCATTGCCTAATTTGTGTTGTTTTAGAGTTTATAAATTATAGTGGAGAATAGATGTTTATATATATATCGAACATAAAACTAAAGGCAAGTTAAAAAGATTGTTCATGGGTATATGTTCAACATTTTTAAAGAATAACTACCTTTAAGTAATTAGACCATAGTTGGGTGATTTTAGTTTTGTTGAAGTATAAAATGGAGAGCAACTTGACTAAAAAGTCTCAGGATTTATTGTAACGGTTTGGCACGATTCCTGCTTCAGACAATGAACTGTTGAGTGAGACAAAATATACGGCCGATGCTGCTAGCTGCGATTTGTCTGTGACATAAAATATTTGAAAAAAAAAAACTTTATAGGTTAATTCGAAGCCTAATAAATAAGCCATGGAATTTTAATGATTTAGTAATGTAGAAGAGAGAATTAGTCACACTTAAGAGATATAATCACCCAGAAATGTTAATCGTTATTTGTGTCCTACTCAAATGGACACGATATATGTTTATTAGCACCTTACGTGTCCATTTAACACCTTAATAGTCTTCCAATTTTAGAATGTTTCTAATAATTAATTTCTAATAATTTTTTTTTCTACAGTTTAACATGCTTGTGCAGTGTCGGAAATAGTTGAAGAAAACTTTTTTCATAAAGATGTAATATTTATCTCAGTTTATAAGCTATATATAAAAAAAAGAAAAAAACTATTCTACAGAGTGTCAAAGAAGAAACCCTCTTGTACATTTGTTCCTTTTATTGATACGAAAAAATAACATCTATCGAATAGGGGGATAAAATGCTTCGTTAAACTGCTAGTCACCATTATGTTTTTTACACATGATACTTTGTATTCCCTTTATGTATGGCTGTATTAAGTTCATATTTGGTATGAACCTTTATCACACAAATTTTCATTTTCAGAAAAAGAATAATTTTTTCCTATATGTATTTTTAAAATGGTGGTCATTTAAATATTATAAACTCAAATATATATAAAAAATGTAAATTTTATAAAAATATTACAAACAACTTTTATAAAAAGTTGACAAATAAAATTATCTAACTGATGATACACAATTCGTAAGAATAAGACAGCAAATAACGGAGTTGTTGAGATTTTTATGCAGAAAAACATTGATTGTCCAGTATAAATAAACGCAAGTTTAGGCTATTTTATTTAAAAAAATCACAATAGTTCCGTTGTTTATTGTTTGGTCGTTATAAACTTAATATCATTAGTTAAATCATTTATTTATTATTTTTCTTCTCTTTATATAAAACTTGACGGCTTAGAGATATTTTAATTGAAAAGTTAAAATAACCACCATTTTGAAAATACACATCAGAAAAAACAACTCTTTTCCTGAAAATTAATATTGGTATGATAGGGGCTTATACCAAATTTGAACTTAATACAACCATTCGTAATGGGAATAAAAACTACAATGTATAGAAACAAAATTGTGGCTAGTGACTCAACGAAACCTTTTAGACCTCGGTATGTTCCAAGTTTTTTTAATTATCATGATGTAAGGAACACAAAGGGGTTCCAGAGAGTTTCAGGACATACAAGACCTTATCGGCCATACTTATGATATATTTATAGGTATGTTAATAGTTTATTTGACAAATGTAACCCATAGGAATAGACAGTGAAATATATTATCACAATTTTTTGATGTTTAAAGGATAAATATAATAAAGTTCCATCTTTAGTATTCTTAGCAAGCTAAGACTTTATGTATTGCGTCTTATTCATAAACTATTTGTAGTGCGTCACAAGTTACACACTTTGGAAATTTATATTTGCCCAAGTATAAATTTAAGAACTAATCGTTTCATTAAATCTGTGACTTTTATATAAAAACTAATTTAAATAATTAATTGACAACACATTTCCACTGTAAAAAATTATATTGTATATAACACAAATGGATACAACTTTTTATCGTTCACTAAGATCTCATTGTACGTGACTGAGAATTAAATATATATTATTCCAGGTAATTTTAGTTTAAATAAATACAGAACTATATTGTTTAAACTGAAACATTCAAACTATTGTGAAACAGTTCAAATATAAGGGTTTCAAGTTAAATAAAGGTTGACTTACCGCTCAACACTGCATCAACATAAGGCCAAATAAACAAGACCACATGTGTAATTATCAACGAGGAAGGTTAACCACAAAACAGTTCTGCAGCGGGTATTTTTTTACAGAAAAAGTTAAACTATATTAATTTGATTTATATAGCATTTTCTCCATCGAGTATTCTCTTGTTATCTTCAGTTTTTATATTTCCATGGCTGTAATGAGCTACATTGAGTTTCAGCCCAAATTTTCTTAATTTCTCCAAAACCATTGTTTTCAAGTCGATTTTACAAGCATTGACGTGGGCTAGTTAGGAATACTGTACTTATTCTAAAAGATAGTTTGGCGCACTTTATACAATTTTTGGCAATAATTGGAAAATGGTTTAAATTATAGTCATCAACTATGTGTCTCAGCGTTTCTATTTCTTTTTGATTTCATTTTATGCACATGAGTTATATCAGCCATTCCAGTTCATGTGTCTGAGATTCTGCAGATGTAATGACTGATAAAAACTATTTGTGATGTACTTCAACAATTCACCACCCTTAGTGATTTGGACATTATAAAGTTAGTAATAATTTTTATTTTTTTGTCTAAAATAAACCTATGTAACAAACATAAAATGTACAAGGAGTCAATACATATTAAATGAAGAAAAATAAATCAAGTGAAGCCTAATTCCTCTAACAGTTAAAAAAGGGCGATGGAGAGCTAGGGTAACGAAGTACTCAAGAGCGTCAAATATTGTCTGGAAAATGCGACTTCACTTATTTTCTTTTAATTTTCAGAGCAAATTATTCTATTGTAAACCTCAAAAGATATTAAACACCATTTTAAAGACTGATGATGACACAATATTGGTGGTCTTTTGTGCATTTTTATAAGTACACATGTAACTCTTTTATTTTGCATAAAATATTACACAACATATAATTATGACTCAAAATTTCACAGGTAGGCTATTATTAATGTAATATATTATTGATGTGAAACATTTGATTTTACTGTATCTCTGATATTCAGAACAAAAATGTTAGGCTTAGATTTTTCTGTCACATTTAAATATTGCTCTCCAATAATTCTTTATGATTCCTTTTGCTTCGAGTTCTTTAATTTTTCATGTACATTCTTCTAACCCTAGTTGTTAGACAGAATTAAATGTTAAACCTAAAAAAAAAAAAAAATTGTTAGTGTAACTTTTAATAATGAAACTTGTGGATACATCTTGTGCGAAAAATATTACGATTACAAGTTTTACAAAGAACGAAAGAGATATGAGAGTTTATTTATTTCGTATTTTATAACGAAAATAACAATATACCTGTACTCCACTTACAATACAATTCAAAATCAACTTCATTCGTGACTTTTGAAAAAAGAATTATTATAAAATTATACTCCATTTTAATAATAATAAGCACAAATACACAAAATACAAAATTAAAATTCTGGGATCGATTTCCTTTTAGAAATCCTGGTGATAAGAAAATACCGCCAATAAGAAAAGATCACAGTCCAGATTTGGAGTGATGAAGTAGTTTGTTACCTCTCGAGATGTTGTGTAGTTGGAATATATCCATCCTTTCTGACATACACGTCTTGATATTACGTGCCATATATACAAGGAAATGTGAGAAAAACAACTCAACACAACTTTGTGGCGCTCCATCGACAGATGGTTTTTCGCAGCTAATTCCTTCCCCCTTTTCCGTCTCTTTTCCTTCTTAGACACGGAAATTCAGGAGAAGTCTGCGTCTATGCGGTAATCTTCGCTTCTGAAACCTTCATTGACCAGGGCATGGAACTCCATGGACCTCCATTGACATGGCTGCCAAATGAAAGGCCCATCTCGAGCTTCCGGCTTTTCCCCTTTGTACAATCTTGTCTTAGATAAATCTCGCATGAGATTTGTAGGAGCGGTTAACCATCTCACGTCCTTACCTCAAGGCTTCCCTCCATGTTCTAGCATCCAGTTATCCGGCCGAAAGTGTAACTGATAACGGAAAACCGTTTTTGAAGGTCTTAGTGGCGTTTCGTTGGACCAGAGGACTTATCCACTCTTTACCAGAGCGTCTGCCTTTTTCAGAGTATCAACTACCTAATGATTATCATCTTGCTGCTGCCTGAGTAGCTGGAGCTCAAATAAATCCGCAGTGAGCTACTCTTAGGAGGGTATGCACTTGCCCCTAGATCATGGGTTTCAGAGGCAGCCGATGCTACTTAAAACCCCGCCAGCACTGACTGAAAAAGGAGGGGATTTTTCAATATTTTGGCCGGCTCCATCGTACTATTGTCCTGACCATTGACTTGCCTGATCATTTATTGTCTAGGCGACTCAGAGGCCGGTTAGAACTGAGTTGTAGATGGAGATCTTTGAACTTGAGAACTATGCGTTTTGATCCTGCTCCTTGTCAATGGTGTTGGTTTTGTTTATGTTCTCCATAATTTATCTGAACAAGCGCATTGTGCGGCAAGGGGCAGATCTTTATTGGCCCGAGATCGGGTATAACCTCGAAAGTCGTGCTGCCGTAGCAGAGTCCTACCTCTGCATCCATACCGCACTCCCCGACCAAATGCCGAATCGGCTGGTTCCTGACGACATACTGGAGGAGACGTCAGCAGTGCGGCACGCTATGCAACACGACAGACACTCCCAGGACCCTCCAGTATGCACCGGTCAAAAGGAATTGGAAAGACACTCGTGATGCGGGGAGAAGGTGAGCAACGTAAGTTCAGAAAAAAAATCAAGATTCTTGATAGCTGGTGGTTGCTTGTTTTAAATTTTCAGGAAGCCAACTGCCTATGAGTGTTGTGTCCTGCTTGGCCTTTCCCTGGGAGTATCTTGGAGGCCACGCCGTTATGTGTTGTAACCATGCATGTCTTCTCTGTGAGGTACATTAGCTATTATAACCTTCAGTTGCAGAAGACAAGTTAGAATCTAGTGGCTATATAAATAATCATTCACTGGCTGTATGCCTTTATGTAATATTGTACTGTACTTAAAACATTTCTTGATAACACTAATCATTTAATATCTACACAAATTATTGATCTTACAGTGAAAACCTGTCATAATGATTATTTTTATGTTTTTAACAATATATATATTTTCAAACCAACTTCCCTTAAAAACAAGACTCACTAAAACATTTTACTCACACTCCATACTATACCTGCGGAATGCAACGAGGATGCTCCAAACATCAGTTACAAGCGTGACTTGAGGCTGTTAACCATAAATCTGTTACTGTCCAATCCTGGCTTATCGTGTTCCATTTGTTAACTCCTCCATCGTGTTAAACTTGTCTGTAGTATATAACAAATATTCTCTCTACAACCATATATAATCTCATATACAACCTTCAGACAACTGACTGTTTCCTATGTCCGATCCAGTGTCTAACCATAAGTTATTCACACACGCTCCATTACTTAGCCTGTTTAGAATTGAATGACTGTCTCATGTACACTATGCTTTGTTTTATGTTAAAAATTTTAAGTTTAGAAACTTATGTTGGTGTATGTCAGACGTGCTCTGCATTTATAATTTCGGTTTTTTTTTTTTTTTTTTTTTTTTTTTTTTTTTTTTTTTTTTTTTTTTTTTTTTGAGGGAGAGGCGGAAAAATGCATTACGCACACAGGTGGCCAGCCTGTAGTGTGGGGCTCCCCTAAAAAACGGGTTTACCCACTAAAAAACCTTATCTACTCTTTAGGAATCTAACCTGGAATTGTTTATCACATTACGTCAGGCTAGGCCTAAATTTGGCCCGTCGGGCTCGCTCCTTATCCAGCCGCTCTATCAAGGGATCTGGGCCACTTCGAGGTTCAGATCGGTTTTCTTTTCCACGAGGATGCCCCGGACGAACTGTGACAAACAATCCCAGTTGCCCTCATCCTCCAAAATCTTTTGGCAGACCGAGTCCACCGAAAATGCACCAAATATTTGTGTGGCCTCCAGGCGGGGCCCTTCCCAACGGGGACAGCGGAAGAATGTGTGTTCCGCATCGTCGGGAACACCTGGGCAATAAATGCAGTCCGGTGAACCGGTCTTTCCCATCCGGTTCAGGTACGACCGAAAATAGCCGTGACCTGTCAAAAATTGGGTCAGGTAGTAGTCCACTTCCCCATGCCGCCGTTCCACCCATGGTTGGACCTGCTTGATAAGTCGCGCAGTCCATCGTCCTCGGGTGTCGTGCTCCCAGCTGTGTTGCCACTGCTGGAAGGTTCGGGAGCGCTCTTCTGTTCTTGCCGTGTCCTTGCCGATCTCGCCACGTCTCTGATAAATCGCTTTTCTCTCCCCTGCCAAGAGTTTGACAGGGATGACTCCGGCAACCACCAGGACGGCAGGCTCGGACATTGTCCGGTAGGCGGAACACACCCGAAGCGCAGCTTGACGCTGAACCCGGGCGAGTCGCAACCTGTAGCACTCCTTATCTAGAGCGCCTGCCCACACCTCTGCCCCGTAAAGGAGCACGGACTGGACCGCGGACATTAACAGACGTCTTCTGCTGGATCGGGGACCCCCGACATTGGCCATCAGCCTACTAAGGTGAGTAACTACCTTAGCGGCCTTGTCCACCGTACGGAAGATTTGATCCCTCCAGCTTAACTTGGTGTCCACCATAACCCCAAGATATTTGGCGGCACGAGTTGATGTGACCACCTCCCTTCCCACTCGAAACGGGACGACGGTGTCGATCCTCTTCTTCGTGAGAATCACGATCTCCGTCTTACTAAGAGCAAGCGAGAGACCGTGATCGGACATCCAGTTGTTGACAACCCGCATAACTCGGTTCAACTTTAGTTGGGCCAGATCAACTTTGCGTGCAGCAATGAGAGCTGCGACGTCATCGGCGTACCCAACCAAAGTGGTTTCCTCAGGCATCTCGGACCTCAGGAGGCTGTCATAGGCAACGTTCCAGAGAACCGGGCCGAGTATTGAACCTTGTGCGGCACCAGAAGTGACTTCCATCGTCCGCGTTCCGTCCCTCGTGTCATAGATCAGGCTTCGAGAGCGTAGATAATCCTCGATGAGCCGCAACAGATATGCAGGAATACGAAAGGTGTTGCGAAGCGCATCCAACATATCGACCCACCTCGCCGAGTTGAAGGCATTCTTGACATCAAGCGTAACAAGAAGCCCTACTCGGCGGGAGAAATGGTTGTGGCTCTCGGCTCTCTCCACAGCTCTCTGAACTTCGGTGACAGCGTCGATCGTTGACCGTCCCTTTCTGAAGCCGTACTGACGGGGGCATAAGTCCCCGGCAGCTTCCACGGCAGAAGTCAGGCGGGAACGGATCAGCTTCTCGAACAGCTTCCCAGCCGTGCCCAACATGCAGAGAGGCCTGTGGGACGACGGCAGTTCGGGATCACCTTTGCCCTTGCTGATCAGTACAAGCCTGGCTGTTTTCCAGGGAGCCGGAAACACCCCTTCTACCAAACAGGCATTGTACATTCTCAACAACAAGTCAGCGTTGATTGAAAATACTTTCTTTAAAGCCTCACTGGGAATCCCGTCCGGGCCAGGAGCCTTGTTGCTCTTCAGGGAGAGAACGGAGGTTTCCAGCTCCTCGAAAGTGAAGAGTGGAACGTCCTCTACCGGTCCGAAGTCAACCGGCGGTCGCTGTGGATGTTCAGGAAACAACGCAGCGACGATCCTCCAAATGGTGGCGCCCTCCATGATGGAAGGTGGAGAGCGGGCGCCGAGTTTCTGTGTTACAAGTTTGTAACCCAGGCCCCACGGGTCAGAGTCAACGTCGTCACGAAGTCTCCTCCAGCTATTCGCCTTGCTCCTGTTTATCGCCTGGCGGAGAGATTTTCTCGCAGCTTTATAGGCCTCCGACTTACGAACTCTGTCTGCGGGAATTCTCGCTCTTGTGGCGGCTCGTCTAGTTCTTAAACATGTTCTTCTGAGTTCCGCAATCTCTTCTGTCCACCAGTAAACGGGTTGTTTGTCGCGTCGGGGTTTCCTTCGCGGCATAGACTGGTCGCAGGCCGAGACGATCAGTTCCATCGTGGATGTTACTAGTGCCTCGGCCCCAGCCTCACCAGGATTCCCCTGCGCTCCCCGAGAGATGACTTCGGTGAACTTGACCACGTCCAGTTTGTTGGTGTTCCACCGGCGTGGCCCTTAACGAGATGCGGAAACTCGACGATTTTCCTGATCATGCAGGTCAAAAACGATGTATTGGTGGTCGCTACCCGTGTAGTCCTCCACAACCCTCCAGCCAGAGATATTCGGAAGGAGCGACTCAGACGCAAAGGTGACGTCGGGGATCGTGCCTCTCTGCCCGGGGCGCCGAAAAGTAGGTGTGTCGCCCTGGTTGAGGACGACAAGACCGGCCCTGGCGATGAAATCCAGGATGTATTTCCCCCGGGAGCTAGTAGAGGGCATTCCCCACTCGACGGCCCTGGCGGTGAAATCGCCACCAACGACGACATGGCCGGTGGTGCCGAGAACGCACTCCTCTAGGCTATCTATCTTGTCGCGGAAGTCCTGGACGGCCTCGTTGGGTGTGAGGTAGCAACTGAAGATAGTCACGTCCCTACACCGAACCCAGACGAATCCTCGGCCGCGCCCGTGACTCCGCACCAAAACATCTTGTGTATTACGTGCCCAAAATGCAGCAGTACCGAGGCTGTCCGAGATCCAAATGTTTGGGTCTCTGTCCCGATACTGTTCACTGATAAGGAGCACGTCAGCACCAAGTTCTCGGGCGAGCTGATCTAGAAGGTTATCAGCTCCCCAGGATCTATGAAGGTTGGCCTGGAGGATGCGAATTACCGGCCGCTGCCTTTTGCCTGTTCAAGTGCGGCTCTGAAGGCACCGCACTGACCAGACCCGGGTAAGTGACCGAGGGCACTGGAGCCTGAATCCTTGCAGAGGAAGCAGGAGGGGCTCGAGGAACATTCCTTTGTTTGTGGCCCTGGCTTCCACACTGGAAGCAGTTGGCACTCCTGTCGGGCCCTTTACAGTTTCGGGAGGAGTGGCCGAAACCGAGACAGTGGAAGCATCTCGAAACTACCACCCTCCGTTTGAGCTTGCAACTGACCCAGCCGACTCTGAGGTGCTGAAGGCTAAGCAGCTTATTGGCGTGCTTTTCGCTCATCTCAGCAACAGCCATCCGGAGTTGACTTCGGTTAGGCTTTGTCAGCCATACCATCACTCCATCGGCCGGTATCTCCGGGAGTGCCACCTGGATCGCACGGGTTACCTCATCTTCGGTGGAGAGGACATCAAGGTCCCGAATCTCGACCGAACACTTCGGTTCTAGGGCCTTGATGGAGCCTTTGTCCCCAAGTGAAGTCTTGAGGGAAGCGGCAAAACCGATCTTGTCACTCGACTTCCCCAGTTCGAGGAGGACATCCCCGTTCTGGGTTCGCCGAATAGACTTGATAACGGTGTCGGTCTCTTCCGGTTTGGCCTGCGATCTAATCTGACCCAGAACATCGGCAAAAGATCGCCCCCCTAAGGGCTTGATCAAGATTGCCTCTGTCCTGGGCTTCTTAGGCCTGGGTTGTTTAGGCTTTCTGACAGACTTGCCAGAGGCCTCCCCAACCGGGTTTGAGACTTGCGTCCGCTCCACCCTCGACGCACTTTTCGAAGCTGCCTCCGCTTGCTTCTGCCTCCTCCTTTCTTTCTTAGACAGGCGCGTCTTCCAGCCCCCCAAAGGTGTTGAGGCAGAGTTTGCTGCCAAGGCAGGATTAGCCGCCGGAGCAGGAACCTCTGCAGGAGTAGCCGCTGGAATCACGGCAGCGCCCGGGGCGGATTCAGTAGCCTGGACAGGAGATGTCTGCGATGCCGCAGTGACAAAAACCGGTCTCGGCACTGAGTCCACCTCAACAAGCTCAGGGCTTCCCGGCGAAGAACCGCTCTGCCTCTTCTTTCGCTTTCTGGCTTGAGTCTGGGACTCAGCCAGATGAGCTTGAGGTGAAGCAGAGATGACTCGGTTCGTGACATCGCGCTACTGCTTCACTGCCTTTAGCCTGATTTTCCGCCATTCCTCGATTTCTTCTAGAGCATCTTCGAGTTTCGGGATCCCCTCTTTTATCGCCTTGTTTATGTTCTTTTGAATTAGGAGGACCTTGGCCATCTCCTTCAAAATAACTTTCATCTTCTTCAGACATGAGTCTTCCTCCTCGTGGGCGTCGTCCTGCTGCTGCCGAAGCATTTGCAGCTCGAATGCCGCACGAAGAGAGCTCTTCCTGGGAGGGATTCCCTGCATCCTGGCTAGAGGTGTTACCGGCTCGGTCACACCCATACCCAGATCAACCTCATCTTTCTCCTTTCCGGTTACGGCCGATGATCCAGCGACACCAGCAGCCTTGAACGGGGCCGGCGGAGGGGAGGTTTTAATTCCAACCGTCGGCGTCCCAGTCTTTGAGGTCGGAGACCTCTGCACAAGTGAGCTGCGCCTAAAAGCAAGCCTGTTCGTTCTCCTTTCCAAGATTCGTGTTTTGCAGTCGACAATCCATACTGTTTTGTAACCAGCGCATCGTGCGGCAAGAGGCGGCCCTTCATCGGCCGAGAGCGGGTACACCCTCGGAGGTCTACCCCCCGTAGGAGATAAGACACCCCTACCCCGGTACTCCGGGGCCCGAACCTCCGTTTGCCCAGCACCGATACACAAAATGTGCCGGACGTGCTGGGGGTCGCACCGTGGCAATACAGAGTCCGATCCCTGCATCCATGCCGCACTCCCTGACTAAGGTCCGAAGCGGCTGGCTTCTGACGACACACTGGAGGAAACCATCGGCAGTGCGAGGCACACATCAGTCCCTGCAACACAACAGGGACACTCCCAGGACCCCCCAGCATGCGCCGGTCGAAAGAAGGTGGAAAGACACCCTTGATTCGGGGTCGAAAACAAGAAGGTAAGCAAGGTTAGCTCAGGAAAGAATAAAGACGGTGAGCTAAGACCTGAAAGATGAGAAGAAAGGCCCTAGCTCGGGAAGAACTGTGAGGAGGGTCTCACAGCTTGGCTCAGGTACCCCGGGGTCGCCAAGAAACACCCGTACAGTGGAAAGCCCACTGCCCCTGAGGGTATTAATTCGGTTTTTTAATCATTTAGTATTTAATAGTAATTTTTCTTGTTTATCTCCTTAATTACTATAATCATGACCTCTTTGGTGCTATTTGAGGTATAAAGAAATACTTAAATTATGGTATTTTAAACTTGACAATTTTAAGTTTTTACTTTGTTCTATGATTTTTTATGTCAATACGGTTTGTGATTTTGAATATGATTTATCATTCCTTCCGATATCGTACCTTTTAGCCATCAGACCGAGGCCTGCCAAGTGACCTGTCAAATCCAACACGTCATGGTCGCATATGAGAGATTCTACTTTGAAGGGTTTGTTTTCACTGAAAAGCAGTTATCTTTGTTCGGAGGATATGAAAATCCGAACTTTGATAACAATAATTCTTTGAATGTGTGATTACGATGTTCGAGAATATCAGGTATTTATTCATTGCATTAATTTTATGCGTAATATCCACAATGCATAATTAATATATGTAATTAGTTATTGGTCTTTGTGAAGAGAGAACCTGTTGTGATGTTATATAATAGAAATAATTAAATAAAACTACGTCAGTGATCCCTTATGAGGAATTTATTTCAAAGTAGCCACCACTTATTATATATCAAAGCGCAGAGAGTGTATATTATACTATATTTTAACGATCAATAATATTCAGGACGATTAATGATATTGTATAGGTGTAGCTTGCTTTTTAATGACGTTACTATGTCAGACTAACTCCCAGGCAGGGCGTAAGGGTGCGTCGTTCTATAACACACCCTTAATCATTGTTATGCCTCATATAATAACAATATCATGATGATAATATTATCCTTACTTTCTAATTTTAAGATCTACTCTCCTTGCTGTCTATTTCACTCTCTCTCACTGTATCTCTCTCCCACTGTCTCTCTCTCCCACTGTCTCTCTCTCCCACTGTCTCTCTCTCCCACTCTCTCATCCTCCTACTCTACAACCTTTCACTCTCTGGTTATCTCCCTCTAACTTCCTTGCTCTATCACTTTTTTACCCTCTTATTCTTTCACTTTCTAACTATTTAACTTTCTTTCCACCCACTCTTCAATCTCAAACTCTTTTACTCTCTCACGCTTTCAGTCTCTAACTCACAATTATATATTTTTAACAGCAAAAACGTCATTCACAGAATTGTCTATATTATATTTTTGGAAGGTAAGTAGGAGTTTTTCGATTTGAAGTTACTCCTAGATTATGTATTATCTTTCACATTATTATGTTATATTACACTGGTTGTTATTATTGATTCAAGTTAAGAATAAAGGGAGCTGTTAAAATGGATATTTCTAAGTTTTAAGCTTCTATTAGCATTCTAATCTTAATTTCTGGTCTTATGCATACTAACAATGTTTTTGTTTCAGAACCTTTTTAGACCTAATCAAAAAATAATATTTATAAAATAACATTATAAAATAACAAAAAAATAATAATATATTTTTCTTCATTTATAAACTTACGATTAACAAAATTGTTATCATTAATCTTTAAATAAGAAAAAAACATAATGAATAGCCATTTAGCATAACGGTTAATGTCTTGGACTTCAGTTCAAAAAGTGACGGTGACGGGTTAGATTCGCAGGGTGACTAAAATTAATTGATGGTTTTGTACAACTTAAAAAAGCGTTGTGTGGGCACTGTACAAATATCCTTGCATAATGCGTCTAGTATAGACATTTACAAAAAAAGAGATATAATAAAATATAACAAATTGAACCTACTAGTAGAATTTAATGGATTGCTAGATAGGATATACTAGTATGTTTAGGCCTAACATTGATGTTCAGGTGGCTACTGATACCAGTACTGGTATTATCGCACACTTCCAATTATAACTGGCGTGTATTACTGGCAACCAATAGCACGTAATGTGTGTTTGGTTATGCATTTGGTTTACTGGCGTGGTGGATTTTTTGTTTGTTTCTTTGATCAAAGCTCGTTTTTTAAAACAAACTAAACTGCATTAACTTTATATTTAAAAAAATATATAAATCAAATTGATAGTTAAAACCAACGAGGTTTTAAATGTAAATAGTTTAATGTATATTTTATAATTCCAATTATTTTTAGTGTGGCTGTGTTCAATTAAACTGAAAAAGGGCAAATAAAACTAAGTAAAGACCAGTCATGAGGTCAACATAGTACTCTCTAAAAATTTTTCTTACAGAGAATTAATGAATTTTTTTCATAGTTCCGGTTAGCTGCTAAATCAAATTTGCTAACGTAGGTTTGTATTATTATTACTATTGTATTTGTATTACTATTTGCCAAATTATTATTACGACAAGAAGTAGTGCCTTAGCATACTACATTTATTTAAGTTTAACCAGTCATAAAGTGCGTAGAGATTAAAATTCAAGTAGTACAAAATAAAAAATTTTCCATCTAAAATCAAAATGTAAAACCAACACAACTGAGGATGATTTTGTAGCTAATTTAGGTTATTTCTATTCTGCCATTAAGCTCTAATTATGTTCTGAAAAATTGATTTTTGAAACAGTTTTGCGTTTCAGTTCCACAGGAATTGAAATTCTAACTGCTTTCAACTAGAGTAACGTGAACCCATGTTTCTGATGTGGACGTTGCAGTATTGCAATTGTATAGGAGGGACGGGGATGTGGGCGCCATAGTGGCCCGCGAGGGAATAAACCTCTTCATCGTGTGGTATCTAGACTGCAATCTCGCCTTATTGGAAAACACCGTGTCTTTGACCAGAATTGAAACAAATTTGTTGTTTGTTTTGATTTTGCATAATATGAATTGGAATGCATTACATTACACCAATACAAAAGCTAATAAATATTGTCTACTTTTAAAATCGAGCATTTTATATGAGATTAAATTTGTTGTGTTTATTGGACTGTAAATTTTTTGTCAATATTCTAATTTCATAAGTATCAAGGAGCAAAAGAAAAATGATTTAATACATAGTTTATTCCAACCAAACGCCATAAGTTTAATTTTAAAAATATTTATTTAAGACCACTATAAAATTATAGAAGATTAATTTTAAAAAGTTTTTATAGCTTTTTTACAGTGTACTTATTAAAATACTGACAGTAACCGAGCACTTAACAAGTCTTTTAATTATGCAAATAGATAAAGGTAAGCGTTATATTTTAACCATGTATGGTTTGTTTACTCTCGGTACCATAAATACATTTATAAAAATAATGTATTATAATATTCATTCGAGATAATAACAATGTTGGGAAAATATTTTGGTTAAATATGCTTAGTTATGAAATAGTTAACAAATATTATAACTATCTATCTATTCTTATAATAATTCAGTTTTGAAAATCTTGGCAGAATCGAATCTGGAGTTCCACTGGACCGATTTTAATTTTTAAGATGTCATTGGAAAGCTCTCATCCTGTAGATTTGCCAAAAAAATATGAAAGTTTGATGTTTTTTAGTATTTATGGTGAAAAAAAACATGTTTTCCATAAGAAATACATTGGAAACAGGTTTTTACGATTTTTTCATTTGAAGGCAATTTTTGGCTGCCTCTGTTGCGGAAATGCTTTAAAGTAATTTGTAGGAAATTTAATTCTCTTTCAGAAAATCACCATCCACTTTGGTCGATTTCCTCACCGTTTAAAAGTTATTCACAAAAAACCAAAGCTACTACCAGTTTTGTTTGCGTTTCACAAATACTCAGTTAAGAGAAATCTTGGGGCAATCGAATCTGGAGTTCTAATGGACCGATTTTAATTTTTAAGACGTCATTGGAAAGCTCTCATCCTTGCCATGATTTATTTAGATTTGCCAAAAAATATGAAAGTTTGATGTTTTTTAGTATTTATGGTGAAAAATTAAAAAAAAACCTGTTTTCCATAAGAAATACATTGGAAACAGGATTTTAAGATTTTTCATTTGAAGGCAATTTTTGGCTGCCTCTATTGCGGTTATTCAAGAAATGCTTAATAGTAATTTGTAGTAAATTTAATTCTCTTTAAGAAAATCACTGTCCACTTTGGTCGAGTTCCTCACCGTTTAAAAGTTATTTACAAAAAACCAAAGCTACTACCAGTTTTGTATGCGTTTCAAAAATACTCAGTTAAGAGAAATCTTGGGGCAATTGAATCTGAAGTTCCACTGGACCGATTTTAATTTTTAAGATATCGTTAGAAAGCTTTCATCCTGTATATTTGCCAAAAAATATGAAAGATTGATATTTTTTAGTTTTTATGGTCAAAAAATAAAAAAAAAACATGTTTTTCATAAAAAAATACATTGACAACGGGGTTTTAAGAATTTATTATTTGAAAGCAATTTTTGGCTGCATTTATTGTGGTTGTTCAAGAAATGCTTGATAGTAATTTGTAGGAAATTTGACTATCTTTTAGAAAATCACCTCCACTTTGGTCGATTTCCTCACCGTTTATAAGTTATTTACAAAAAACGAAAGCTACTACCAATTTATTTGCGTTGAAAATTCAGTTTTGAAAATCTTTGGACAATCCAATCTGGAGTTTCACTGTACCGATTTTAATTTTTAAGACGTCGTTGGAAAGCTTTAATCCTGTATATTTGACAAAAAATATGAAAAAATTATGTTTTTTAGTTTTTATGGTCAAAAAATAAAAAAAACATGTTTTTCATAAAAAATACATTCAGAACGGGGTTTTAAGAATTTCTTATTTGAAAGCAATTTTTGGCTGCATTTATTGTGGTTGTTCAAGAAATGCTTAATGGTAATTTGTAGGAAATTTAATTAACTTTCAGAAAATCACCATCCACTTTGGTCGAGTTCCTCACCGTTTATAAGTTATTTACAAAAAACCAAAGCTACTACCAATTTATTTGCTTTGCCAATTCAATTTTGAAAATCTTTGGGCAATAAAATCTGGAGTTTCACTGTACCGATTTTAATTTTTAAGACGTCGTTGGAAAGCTTTTATCCTGTATATTGGACAAAAAATATGAAAAATTTATGTTTTTTAGTTTTTATGGTCAAAAAATAAGAAACATGTTTTCCATAAGAAATACATTGAAAACGGGGTTTTACGATTTTATCATTTGAAGGCAATTTTTTACTGCTTTTATTGCGGATATTCAAGAAATACTTATACGTAATTTGTAGGAAATATAATTCTCTTTTGGAAAATCACCAACCACTTTCGTCGATTTCCTCATCGTTAAAAAGTTATTTACAAAAAACCAAAGCTACTACCAATTTGTTTGCGTTGAAAAAATACTGTGGTAGAGATATTTTTATTAAACATTGTACAGCTAAATTAAATTTTTTAGGTGTTGTAGGAAAGCTTCATCTATGTATGTTTACTAAAAAATGTGAAAATTTGATGTTTCTCTTAAGAGTTATGATGAAAAACTTAAAAAGATTAATTTTTTCTTCCTTTAAACTGTGTCTGATCACATGGAACAAAGTTATTAATTTAACAGCTGATTGATGCATTGTTGTGTCCTTGACTTTTCTTTGTGTACATTTTGTTGTTTACATTTGGGATTTGTGGTTGTGAGTTCCTTACGTTTTGTTGGCGTTTAAATAAGCAGTGTGTGGTTTTAAGCGGTATGTGATTTTTACAATCATAAATTAATATTTGAAAAACTAAATTAAATTAAACTAAATTAATATAAAACTGAACTAGATTAAATAATTACAAGTATAAATTTTTAATTGTTCTGAAAATGAATAATTTCATTATTTATAATATAGATCGCGATGGAAACTGTTTGTTTAGTAGTTTCTCTTTTCTATGTCATTCAACACAATCTAGGTACGCTGAAATACGAACCAAAATAATTGATGAAGTAGTAGGCCTACGTAACTGGAACTACTATTGCCCTTTTATCTTAGGAGATAAAACATATAGATTACCAATACAAAATGCAACAGAAAATAATTTTCTTTCTCAAATAGAATTTCAATATTAAAAACAAATACTACAATTTTTTTATTAATTTCACCGGAAATAGCATATAGTTACAATTTTTCTAGAGACCGTTGTATTTAACCACAACGGGCTTTGTTCCTAGTATTACTATAAAAACATTACTCTGATTACTTATAGTACTTTAATATATTGATATAATTTTATGTTTCAGACAATCATTTTGAAATACATAAAAATTTGAAGTTCTATAATCAAAATATTCTCTTTCATTAATACTTATTTTTAGTGAATTTACTACATTATAGGCAAAGGGAAAAACTTTAACAAAAGTTAACTTTATTATATGTTACAAACTGGTCAAATATCCCGTAAGTGAAATTATAAAATTACTGGATAAGTTAAGCGATTGTTTGTGACAGAAAAAAACTAGGATTTATAATTTAAATGACCCTATAACCATTAAAAAATGTTTTAATATACACAGTTTGGTAAATTTGTATGCTCACCATTGGCATCTAGTAAAAAATAGGAGATTCAAAGAACGTTAAATGACCAAAGTTTTGCGAAATTTAAAATGCAGCTGAGTAAACTATGAGGTCACAGATATTACATTAGCTTTGTTCGCTGTGCTAGAAAACCCGTTTTTTTTCGCGCGAAACAATATTTCCTTGGAGCTTGATTGTTTTGCAAGACACAATTTATAAGTAAAAAGAACTAAAATTTGACTTAGATTATTTATTTTTATTTTATATTGTATATATAAATAAAATTGCATAAAACTATAAGGAATCCACTTTAGCAGCTTCAAAATGCCATGCTTTCTTTGAAAAGAGCTATTTTCTGCCTAAAATTACCAAATGTTAATTCAATTAAATATAATTTTATTATGTGTGTGAAAATATATGTACGAATGTAAAACTGCAATTTTTATAGGATACGCAAATTCAGTACTATTTCAATATCGAAATATTAACTGCACAGCGCAACTAAGTTGACAATTAAGTATAATACTTCATGAAATTATATTTATAGCTAACAATTGTTTTAGATATAATTTACGTAACTTACCAATGGAGTATTTGTATTTTTGCTCGTTAGGAAAATTTGCAATGCTGTAATATTTACCAGCCAAGCCGCAGCGCCCACAGAGCCAATCTGTTAATGGAAACTCCTCCTGAAGTATTTTGTTTTCGAGAGTCTATAAGCCTCTTTCATATTGAAATAGAATAGAAAAAATTTTGGTATTTTAAAATTTAAAATAAAATATAAAAACCACACATCATCCCATTTTTCAGCATATAACAGTTTTTCTGCGTTAAATTTAAAAATGTAATTTGAAAATGTTGTTACCTTTCCAACGCTATTATTTATTAGTGGCCAAAAAATTCAATTATTTGACAAACGTACCAAAAGAATATATTCATATTACATTAATTTAACCATTTTTATGAGCTATGTTAGTCCTGTAAATCCTTTTTATACATAACTAAAATCTTTTTAATGCTTGCCCCTTAAACAATAAGAACACTTCTCCGGAAACATAATCTAAAAAATTATTACGAGCAATTTATGTAACCTCAATCTTTTAAAATCGGTTATTATAAGAATTTTTCAATTCTACTTGCCACAACAAAATCTTTAGGTTTAAAAATTACATAAATTTGATCCATAAAAATTAAACTAAGATGAAACCATATAGTTTGAAAATAGTTTGAACAATGTAAATTTAAATGGTATTAAGACTCAAGGTATTTTTATTTCATTTATAATATTATGTTGAGTTATAAATAGTTAATATAAGTAGTGGCAAAAAGTGACTTCCTATAACGGTATGCTGCGATGTCATACAGATAGTTCATTGAACTGAGCCAGACTTAAAAGTTAGCCACTTTACCAGTCATCAAAGATAGTGAAATATGAAGGCATATTTATTACCAAAAGTCCAATAACATATATTAATACCTGACATAGCAAAAAGATAGAGCCGCATAGAACCGATAGAGCTGCATCGACAGAGATATAGCTCTATCGGTTATTATAATACAAGAAGATTAACTTTACGTTAAAATCCCTCCCTAAAAAATGTACATATATACTTAACTGAAAGGTGAAATTTTGAATTGGAAATAGTTGTTAGACAAAATATCTGAATTGCTTTATTAGCAGGTTTTCTGACAAGCGTTCATGAAATCGACCATGACAACCAGTTTCATCTTTATTTTCTTAAATTTTATTGTTTTGATAAGTGTTAAACATGCATGTAAACCAAATTCACTACTTGAAAAGATCCCAAATAATCCACCCACACAATCTTGATAACTCGTAAATATATGAAATGAAATTAAAAAATATAACTTTACCATAATTCTGTAGCAACATGTATGATAGAGTTGATCTCTCCTCACTGTCAAACTTACTTTGATAACTCGAATTTCAATATGGTGGACGAATAGGGCTATGAATTTTCTTTTAAAATTTGAAGACTTAAGATTGGGTATATAAAATAAGATTTGAACCAATGCGCTTTCTAGATTGATTTTTGTACTAAACTAAAATAAAAAAATAATAATATTTGTAATGGAAAATGTCTAAACAATTAATTAGTACTAACCACAACCAATACAATAAAAATTCTAATTATTCGTTTTGATTTCACCACTTGAACACATAATTCACATGTTATAAAGAAACCCATGGAATTATTTGGTTGGGAGTGTATGAACAGTACATAGTACTAATTGGCACAACTCAATATTGAAATGCTTCTCCTGGTACCCATATTTGGTTATCTGTTTATACTGTTAAATAACCTCTTTACCATCTACTCTACAATGATTTACATCTTCGTATGAGTTTTTTTACAGTTCTGAAAAATCCATTCATGGTTTTAATTGAATTGTATCCTTGGTTATATTAATGTTAAACAATTTTGATACAATTTGGTTTATAAAACAATACCACGTAGGAATATATTTTAAATTCCTCTAGTTCCCTTAAGAGAACCTCACAAGTAGCTTAACCCAAAGATATTTTCTTCTGTAAGACATTTTCCATTACAAATATTATTATTTTTTTTATTCTAGTAAGCTATTGCTTTTTGAATTCTAAATTAAGTAAAACTTAAATCGTTTATTGAATGAATAATTTGCCTAGCACACGGCTTTCTTATTTTATTAAACTATTAATGTAAAGAAAATTCCATTAGGTGTTAACAAATCTTGAGTTAAAAAATTTTAGAACAAGTTTTTATTGTATTGAACTTTATTTGAAGATAACTATATCTTCTGTTCGAGACAGTATGTCTTTAGTTTTTACTAGATTTTACAGTTCTGAATAAAAAAAATAAAAAGACATTATTAATTTAAATATAAAATAATGTCGTTTTAAAATACATAACTGTATATTAATTTGAATTAAAAAAAATTAGATACTCCATAGATATGATATACTTTGGATTAGGTTTAGATAATATTCTCCTTAAATTACATACCCGTTTTATATTTCACTACTTTCATTTACAATTTATATATAATTGAATAAATATATACTTAACATATTATCGAATATCTCTCTTTCCAGGGGTAAATTTAGAGATACTGCAGCTTTATTATTTTGCAATATTAAAATCTCAGTAAAACGGATTGGAATGTCCGGCATTGCTGTAATATCGAGGATTGTATAGGGTCGACGTTCACTCTCCAATGGATTCAGCTATTGTAATCTGGGGTTTGGCGCCCATTGTCACAGTGTACAAAGACAGATTGGTGCAGCCTAGACATTGGGTGCACGTCCTATTGCTCTGGTCGTCAGAAATCTTATTAGTATATAAGAAACTATCATACGTAACCATTTTTAACTGCGTAAATTCGTGTAATGAATGGTTACGATATAATAGCTCTTGAAGTTACAAGAATTTTGGCTTTTATGTGTGTTACCGGCATGTGTAAAATCAGGCATTATATTAAGTACCTATGATTTCTATACATTTCCTTAAATTGAATCAATGCATATTTTACAAATTTTTTTATTACTCTATAGAATAACCACTGCACTTTATGTAGAGCTTGGAATATTAATTGTCTATGCCAGTTATGAGGTGTTCATGATACAGTGTGACCTTACCAACTTCCCCTACTTATCTTAAATATATGAACCCCTTAAATATGCAGAACCTTAACCTTTGATATGACGTGTATCATGTTCTATAGAGATGATACAATTGTCTATGACCCCCCCCCCCCCCTGATAGGAATAGGTCATAATATATTATTGTAATACCTTATTATTTTGGGTAATTTGCAACGAAAAAAAAACAAAAGAAAGAGTAGGTTGGAAGTTATTTTCTTTTAAAGATATTTTTAGTATGATTACCTTTACATTGAGTAAGGATTCTTCCGTTTCCATTTTGGACTCATCCTTTGAGGTTGGTTTTGTGGCATTACTTTCTATTAACCTAGACGATAAGTTTTTAATTTAGTATCAAATTATTTTATTATTACATATTTACTCCTGATTCCTTAGGGATCGGTCCCCTGAAGAGCTTGACCTCGAAGCCTCTTGAGGGGCCAAAATGTGATTAAAAAGTGTATTTGCGTCTACAATAATACAAACCAAGTGTTTTTACACAGTTTAGACCTATATCGAAACTAATAAATGAATATGAAAAAGCGGGAATAAATAAACTTAAATGTTCAGACTGCAGTATTTTTTACATCAAATAAACGGATACATCTTTTCGGTCAAGATTTCGTGACCATATATAGGCACTCAAAAGTAACTTCCAAACATGAAATCCACCTTTACATACCATCTTCTCCATAAAAATCACAACTACAAAAGTGTGAAAGAAAACATAGAAATAATTGAATATTAAAAAAGGAAGAGGGATGGATATGAGAAACAATTCCAAATATATAAAGCTCAAAAAGACACACCTGAACTTTAATTAAAGACTAACTTACTAACAAGAACCCAATATTTGACATGATAGGAAAAAAAAGGAATATAAAATGTCAAAAATGTGGAATGATTTCTTAAGTGCTGGTTCAATTAGACTAATTTCCAGGAAGAAGAATTTTACTATGATTATTTATTGATTATTTATATTTTGTTTATATAATTTGTATTTAGTTAAGGTTTATTTATTTATTTCGTTTGCTTGAAAATGGCCTTAGTGACGAAAAATGTCGCAATCCGATATAAAATATTTTACAAGGATCCTCAACTTATATTATTTTATTAATATTGTTATATTTATATATCCACCCTCAAGCACCATTTGCGGTTCCTCCACTTCGTTTATGGCTTTTAAAGTGTTAAGTGTTATTTTAATATTATGTGATAGATTTGCTTTATGACCAATCGTCTTGATGATAGAATTCATAACATATAACGATTATAAAAATTCTAATAAAATTACTACAATAGTGGTTTTAATAATTATAATATTTTGTTCGTGCTCTTTAAGCTCTCAAAACGATTAAAATTATAGATTATTACATTATTTTACTTTGATTAAATTATCTTTAGTTATTTATTTCCAAACTTACTTACTAAATTATAGTGACATTAGTTATAGAAAAAGCTTTGAGGATATTTATTGCAAGGTTTGTAGGCTGCTGTTAGTGGCCAAATTGATCACCTCGTGCAGTAAAGGGATCACAACAATATTGCGTGCCTGCAGGCCGATATTGGAGGCATTTCCAATATCTTTCATCCTCCCATCTTAAAACAAATTTATTACCTTTTCAGGTATTTACTAGCAGAACTTTTGTTTAGATGTGATATAAAATTATTATGTGATAAGTTGAATACCTATTACAGGTCAGTTGAATACAAACTTGACTTAATTGTTCATTTCTAGTATTGCAATTTTCATTAAACAATGAAATACAACAAATTATTAACTAATATACCTCTTATATAAATCAGTTATAAAATCTTCAGACAGAAAAATCTACGTTTCTACTGGACACCTATTAATAACTAATGGTTCGTTGTAAATCTCTCTTCATAAACACAAATAAAGTCAGTACACGATTTTACAAAATATGTTTATACATAAATATTCCAAAGATAATAAAAACATTCAATATCTTAAATTATGAAAGTTAATTCTTTTAATTTAATTACTTGTAACGATTTTGTCTAACCAAATTCAGTAAAATATAAATTAAAAAGTTATAGATAAAAAAATTAACCGACTTGTATTATTGATTAAACTGTTATTTACATAGGTTGTTGCCTTATTAGGTCAGTGACATTTACGATTGACGGGAACAATCATGTTCTGACAGCGATTAGCCGACCCCAATACACACAGATGTTGCCTACATTACACGCGACAAGCGTGCCATATTTAACAATAATTGTTACATAAGATGAGAGTTATTATGGTGTTTCCCTTGGATATAAATAATTTATTGTTTCAATGGTATACTGTTCAACTCATTTGAAACAAATTTTATTATATACACATTTCAAATGATGTCATCCTGTCAAAAATAGAATGTACGGTGAAATAATAAATCGTATAAAACACTGTTTATATTCACATTTTAATATTTACAACGTATTGAAGTGCTGAAAGACAGGGTTTAAGTGTCTAAGAAATGACATTTATTGAACAGCTATTGAGTGTAATACTTGTCAACGTACCCTTGCCTCTTCTGTTTATTCAATAACTTCCAATGGATGACTGCTTAAAATGGCAATATTTATTAATATTGAATAGTTGGCGCAGAGCTTGATACAACGACCTTTTGGAACCGTGTAGATTATGCCATGTGTTCTATACATTAATATTGAAATTAAATTAATATTGCAAATCTTACACTATTCAATATTTGTACTATAACATTTCTTAAACGCTATTGTCTAATATTTTGTTTTTAAAATATAATGATAAAAGTCATCCACAGTATGTATTTAGGACAAAGTAGGATTCTGTAAGATAAAATTCAGGACTAATTTTACATTATACGTAATTTTTTTTAATTAATTCTTTGTTACGAAAGAATTTATTAAATATTAAATATCTACAAGTTGTACTATTTGAAAAAGAGGAATAAAATTTTGTATCCAAACAAAACTGTCTTTATGAGGAACAAATAGTTCGTTTTTATGTTAGTTATGATGGATAATAATTTGTTGTATTCGATAAGTAGTATGATTTAAGTTTAGTCTTACAATTTAATTACTAGTTTAAAAAGTTGAGATGAGTCTGTTTAAATAAATAGTAAATGTACCATGATATACTAGTAAATATCACAACTATTTAATTTGCTTTAACAATAATTGTAGAATTTAATGGCCTAGTGAAGTATATAAGCGTATCAGTCTAGGTTGTCTATTTTTGGTTTTTAAATCACTATTGTGCTTGAAGTAAATGTGTTTAACACTTTACTTTATCTTTTAGCTATGAATTGTATGATTTGACTAACAATCTCAGCATAAAATTAGATTGTGTTTATAATTTGACAAAGTAACTTAATGAGGGATGGGAAGTTTTTTTTTAATGCTGATTACTGCTAAAAAAATAACATCAACATTTAGTTTGAATGTTTAGTTCGACGTTTTCCTAAGACGGTTATGATATGAAAATATGTCAATGCAGACGTTGTAAACAAGGGCATAAAGCGAGTGTTTACAGTGGTTTTATTGGAAGATGTCATTTAAACTTTCCTAATAACTCTGAGAGACAAAAGTTTTACCTTACTGAGATAAAATGTCCATTTCAATAATCCATATTGTAATACCTACAGCGTAGACCTCTGTCTCTTTGATTGAATATGTCTGTTTATAGTAGTGTTATTCAATTTTTAACGAAAAAAATTCCAAACTATTGTATTGCAAACACTTAAACGCAATTTGATTTTCTTATATGTCCATGAGTTATTCTTTTTCCTATTATTGTACAACTTTATAAGAAATGCTATTAACAATCATTATCTATTATTGTGATAATTCCCTTGAGGTTTTTTATTGCTTTAATTTATTTTTCTTTCTTTAATGAAAATCTAAGATATTTGATTTAGTTTAAATTAAATTGCTTTTGCGGATTCTGGAATATCTTTTGATAAAAAGGTCTAAGGGAAGATTCATCTGAAAAATCACTGATTTGTCTCATTTTCGATTAAAATATCGATTCCTTCTTGTGTCACATAAAATCATACAAATAAATTAAGTAAATTTTCTATTAATTTGTGTCTACTTCCGAATGAAATCAAACAGATCTTAGACAAATATAATCATAGAAAAAAACTAAAATTAAATGAAATTTTATATATTTTCCACATTCTACTAATGAAATGTATGTCACATGAAAAACAACTGTAACAACCTCCACAAACAACTAATGAATAATCAAACTGCTATGCATACTGCGGTCAGGTCCCAAGGGTGTGGTGGTTTGACTGAGGCATTCCGGAATTCACCACATACATCTGAGTACAAATAAAGTCGACTTAAATGTTTTATGTTTAGTTGGATGGTTTATGCAATAAATAGCGATTTGTATTTAATAATTTAATATTCATGTTAGTTTATAAGATTGTATTTTTTAATCTTTTACTGGGCATTATAATTAGGTAATATATTCGGGATGCCTGCTGAAAATGACACTAAAATTTGGCCATTCTTACAAGATGAGTCCCAAATATTATTATGTTAAAAACTACAAAAATATTTATTTATTTCTTATAATTACTTTTTCAACACTTTTTCTTACACTTTCATTTTCATACTATAATTGATTTGAACCTTTTATAAAAGAGTACTTATATCTTAGTCTGGAAAGAATATTAACATTAAATATAATTATTTTTTACTGTAGAGAGAATGTTAATATCGACTTTATATTAAGTTACAATAATAATAATTTCATCCAAACAATTCAGTAAACTTTCTGATTTTAATTTTAACTGAATTTGACCTATCAGTTGTATTT
The DNA here is from genome assembly GCA_030545055.2 of Neoaliturus tenellus. Taxonomy (NCBI): domain Eukaryota; kingdom Metazoa; phylum Arthropoda; class Insecta; order Hemiptera; family Cicadellidae; genus Neoaliturus; species Neoaliturus tenellus. The sequence continues at coordinate 102,031,140 of CM061533.1, forward strand.
CTGCTTAGAGGTTTATTCTTCAAAAATTTAACAACTTGCCCCAAAATGTATAAAAATACAAAACATCTGTTCCCCTGACATCAAAATCGTAGTCAAACTTACAGTAACTTAGGGCCGGTTTCCGAGTCCAGGGTTATCTCTATTCTCGGACTAAAATCCAATATAAACCAGTTTTTAGTCTAGGACTAAAGAAATTGGGTTTCGGAGCTCAAGGATACCTAAACTCTAGGAATATCGCTAACCCGAGAGTTAACTCGGGAGGTATAAAGTATAAAGACTCGGAGTCTGTAAAGTAATATAGAGAATTAATGTTTTACTATACAATAATACATCAAATTAAATTTAATTAAATCTAAACATCTGTTCATTTATATATGTTCAGAATTTGTTAGAATAACTAAACTACCTTCAAGTAAATTGGTCCTTCTCTATTAACCTTGGTTGTATTGTGTCAGTAAAGTATAAAATGTAGAGCAACTTGACTAAAAAGTTTCAGGATTTATCACAACAGTTTGGCACGATTCCTGCTTCACACAATGAACTGTTGAGTGAGACAAAATATACGGCCGATGCTGCTAGCTGCGATTTGTCTGCTACAAAAAAAATTATTCCAAAAGGCTAATTGGATATTGCTTAATAATCTTTTTCAACGAATAAAAAGTAACCTGTATACTTCTATACAAGAACACACTTTAAATTATTTAGTTGGTCTTGTAGGGGGAGTTTGTCAATTTAATGAGATACCGTCAATAAAAAAATGTAATAGACGTTTTTGTATGAATCAGATGTAGGCCTATGTTTGGAAGCTTAAAAAATTATTTGAAACACACGTATTGCATAGTTGTGAGACATTTTTACTTTAATTTTCACTTATTAAAAAATTTTTAAGCGGTTTATTTTTTTATTCAGTTTATTTTTACGTAGTTGTATTTCAAAAGACCACTATTAACATTTATACAAAGTTGTGCCCTATTTGGTAAAATTTTGACATTCTTAACTTTTCTAAATATTTTTTTTTTAATTTAAAATTCTCAATATTTTATGAGATATTTTCATATCCCTTACTTTATGTATACAGTGTATAAGAAATAACCCAAAAACCTTAAACATAGATCTTTGAGGGTACAGTCTTCTTCCAAACAGTTTATATATAACAAATGTATATATTTGAGGATGAATCTACCCTCCAAGATCTTTAGTTTTAATCCCTCTGGATTATATCTAAAGACCTTTGTGATATTTGAGACATAGGCATATGTAAAAACCCGCAAAATATTTAATAATTAGATACCGGTACAGCAAATTTACTAGGTAAAATAACAAGAGCCGCCAGGGAAAGATATCCATAAATTTAGTTAATGCAGGAGAACGTTTTGGAAAAATTAATGGTGGTCTGTTTGGACAAAAATTCTAAGGGCTTTTGTTACCTTTAATTAACATTCGATTTACTATAAAAAGTACATTTATATTGGAAATAAGTTTACAATTTTTGGATAGGTCAAAAAATTTTGAGGAACATTTTTTTCATGAAATCGTCATTTATATTTTGGTTTAAGTTTATATAAATATTATTTTTCTCAATAAAACTTTCGATAAAAACTTGTTTAAATATAATATTATTCGATATTATAACCTGTATAGGTTATACAGTATAATATAGTTTCGCATCTATAGTTTCTTAGACAAACATACCAATCACTTCTGAATAGACAGTGGAATATAACATCATAAATTGTTAAAGGGAAGAAATAATAAAGTACAAGCAGTATTATTATTTCAGGCTATGATATTAGTTTTTACTGTATTTATCTTATTCATGAAACCCGTTATATGTATCCGTCACCAATACTTATATTTATAACAATATTTTCTTAACCAAACAGGTGGATAATTTTTGTTGGATTGAATTTTTGTTATTGATATAAGAACAAATTAAACTGCTTTATTTACTTCTTGCTTGTCTCTTGTACCAAAATCAAATAGATTTACTATTATGTTAAATGTTTTTTTACTCATAGGAGCACCATTTTAAACCGTTACATAAAATGTCGATGCCTTCAGCAGTTATTTATTACTGGAACAATATGTACCGTATTAATTGTATTAATATTAACGTTTTTTGTTTCATTCTTATATACTTTTGTTATCTTTTATTTGAATGGCTGTAATGAGCTTTTTTCTAATATAATCTTATCAGTTTCTTGGTTCAGGCACCATTGTTACTCTAACAAAGGCTTGTTGTAACGAATTTCTTGAATAATGTCTTGAATTGTTTGTCTGGGTTGCAACACGCATTAAACGACTAAACTTCTTGGAACAAAATGCAATTAATTGAACGTTTAAGTTGCAATTTAAGCTTAAATTAATTCTGCCTTTTTAAAATAAATAACTGTCAAACAACTTTTATTGGAATATAGATGTTACACTCAATCGACGAATCCGGACCATGCCCAAAATATTTTTTCACTACGCGATATGAATACTAAAATAATAATAATTATCGTATGGCTTTTAGTGGAGGGATATCAGCTGTTTAGTATTTTTTTCTCTTGACTTGTAACTAACTAACACATGATTTAATTTCACATGTTTATCAAATTAATAACTGTTTGTTTACATTTTATTGTTACTTAAAAAATACACTTATATCATGAAACCTCAACGTTTTTACTTTATTCCGCACGGTCCTTCACTTTATTTTTAATTATTAGCAAACCCCTCTAAACATGGTCAGATTCGAACCGGATTGATCCAACTATACTTGTTTACAGTCCTAATAATTTATTATTTCCAATTTTATTTTTTAAAATATTTTTTATCTATTCTGTTTGACATAGCATACCTCTTGGGATTATCATAGTAAATGGCCCCTCCTCGTGAAAGTGTGTTCTCTAAAGAGACTTACGAACGTTCTGTGAAACTCATTAAAAGTCGTTTCAGATCCATAACAAAGACTATAACAACTCTTGGAAACCAAGATGATCCTCTTTCGTCAGCCCAACTTCAGACATTATCGACATACCTCAAAGAAGTGGATAAGAAGAAAGAAGACTTCGACGCCAACATTAAATTGGTAACTAGCCTTATGTCTGAAAATGTCGATTTTGACTTAATCATTAATGACGAAGAGGAAATCAATGAATCATATACATTTATAGTGAGTCACATTCAGTCTCCGTTGCAAGCTCTTCATTCTCCAGGTTTTCAAAATGAAAGTACCACTAATATTTCTTCTTCCTCTCAAAACTGTTCTCAAGTCAGACTACCGAAGATAAACCTTCCTAAGTTTTCGGGAGATTTATCAAATTGGCTTTCTTTCATTAATTTATACGATGTGACCATCCATAATAATGAATCTCTTTCTAATGTCACACGTTTCCAATACTTATTAGGTTCTTTGGGAGGTGAAGCACTGAATGTCATACGTAGTCTAAGTATCACACCAGAAAACTACACAGTAGCTTATGAATTGTTGCGTAATCGTTACCAAAACGACAGACGTCTGCAAATCCTCCATTTGAATAAATTGTTGGACTTGCCTAAAATTTCAAAGTCAAATATACAAGGAGTACGACATTTTGTGAACCTATTTAATGAGAATGCTCAAGCTCTTACAGCCTTGGGATATAATGTTCAGAATTCAAACCTTTTACTGGTGGCATTACTTTTGCGAAAAATGGACATAGAACTTCGTCACAAACTAGAATCTTTTAGGGAAACATGTCGAGACTCTAAAACTAATTCAAACCATACTTTACCAACATCCCAAGAGATCATTGAGTTTCTTACCAATGAATGTAACCACTTAGAGGATGCAATGCAAATCAGTGTTGTTCAACACGTGAGTAACCATGCGAAGCCTAATAACTTTTCAGGATTTTTTCCAAGGAAAAATGTGGCCATGCCACTGTCACAACCTTGCCAGCGTCCATCACTACGAAGTTCAGGTAATAAACCAGTAGTTCAATGCTTTGCTTGTAATAAATCTGATCACAAAATTTACGCATGTCCTGTGTTTCAATCTAAAACACCTAATGAACGCTTTAATGCTGTCAAAGAACATAATCATTGTGTTTCCTGTCTTGGTAACCACAATCTGAAAGAATGCAAGTCACAATCCTCTTGTAAACTGTGCCATAAACGTCACCATACCATGCTTCATTTCCAACCCGCATCTCATAACAACTCTTCAATGAATAAATGCTCCCAAACCACATCTTCATGCTCTCAAACCGCACCTTCTGAGAATGTAGCTCAGAAAACTAAATCAACCCCTGTAACTCTTACCTCTCAACCGCATTCCTCAACCCATCCACTTCAATATACAGTTCTCCTCGGTACCCTCCTGGTAAAGCTCAAGAATACTGAAGGAAAATCTCATGTTTTCCGAGCATTATTGGACTCAGGAAGTATGTGTGATCTCATGTCAGAACATGCAGCCAATATATTAGGAGCTCGTCGATCAAAATCCAGTACCCAACTATCAGGTCAACCGCTGAGCAGTCAACCGCTCGCACTAACGGTCAGACATGTGTTGATATCGAAACATTGTCTGGAATGCCAATCGCCTCTCAACATCCAATGTTAATATTGAATAAATTAACAGACAATCTCCCTCGAGTGCCCGTTTCTATTGATGTATTCAAACAGGCACAATCTTACGCACTTGCAGATCCATCGTTCCATGAACCTGGACGTATCGACATTGTTTTAGGTGCTGCATTATACCCGCATGTACTCACTCATGAACAACATTCGATTGGCCCACAGATGCCTCATCTCATAGGCACCCATTTCGGCTTTGTGGTCATGGGGTCAGCTCCAGTGAAACATGACTTAAGTTCGTTTTCAATTATCGCCTCTCCCCTTCTCCGCAGCCTTATGTGAAGACCTCACCAATGATCGCCTCTACCTCTTCTCCGCAGTCTTATGTGAAGACCTCACCAATGATTGCCTCTGCCCCTTCTCCGCAGTCTTATGTGAAGACCTCACCAATGATCGCCTCTACCCCTTCTCCGCAGTCTTATGTGAAGACCTCACCAATGATCGCCTCTACTCCTTCTCCGCAGTCTTACGTGAAGACCTCACCAATGATCGCCTCTACCCCTTCTCCGCAATCTTATCTGAATACCGCTGGAATGGCCTCTTGGACGTATTGGCGCCGTCATCCCTGGCGCAGATGGAGTCGTGAGAGTTGCCCAGGTCAAGACAGGCTCAGGAACAATCACCCTACCAGTTGTCAAGTTATTTCCGTTACCCATTGATTGAAGCTATGCCGCTTCAAGGGGGGCGGTATGTTTAGTATTTTTTTCTCTTGTCTTATAACTAACTAACACATGATTTAATTTCACATGTTTATCAAATTAATAACTGTTAGTTTACATTTTATTGTTACTTAAAAAATACACTTCTATCATGAAACCTCAATGTTTTTACTTTATTCCGCACGGTCCTTCATTTTATTTTTAATTATTAGCAAACCCCTCTAAACATCAGCAATTAACTGATAGTTCTCCTCGCCTGAAAAACGTGCACTTTTTTGTTTTCTATGCAGGTGGACCAACGGCTTAACGTGACTTCCGAACCACGGGAGCGGCCAAACGATCCTTTTGTTCCCGAGCCTGGAATTGAACCCGGGCCCGCTGGGTGATAACTCAGAGCTCTACCACTGAGCTACGTCTGCTGCCGATATAAATACTGTCAAATACTCACATCGCGGATTGATAATTTCATTCAGGCATTGGCCAAACAAAACGGCCCAGAAATCGTTGTAGGTAATTGTAAAATCACACTTGCCCAAGTAAACACGTTAATGGGGGGCTGAGTAAAAACACCATCCTCAGAACGCACCGTGGGTAAATTTGATTGCCCAGGTCTGGTTGTAGGTAATTTTAGTTTTCCCAAAAGTCGAATAGCGTTTCTCTTGGGCCAGAAATTCATGCCAAGATATCTTATACCCACTACTTCTAGCGCAATTAAATTATCAAGAGTCACTGTTAATGCTTTGTTTAAAAAAAACCTACTGATGCTAACTCATTTCAGGTCAAAACCTACCTCTGAAACAATCTTCGTTTAAAAATCTTCCTTTTTAATCTTCGTTTTAAAAATGACAACTATAGGTTTGGTATTAATTAGTTATTTGTGCTTCTAGGGACTAAAGTACAATTTTTTCTCCCTGAAGGGAAAGTGTTGTCACCCGAAGGCGAAGCCGAGGGCGACAATTTCCCTGAGGAAGAAAAGTACTTTAGTCCCTTGATGCACACAACATTTTTCCTCCACCGACACGAATAAAATTTAGGCCTAATAGGCCTACCGTAGATAATTTAACTTTACCTTCATATGATCCCTTGCTCCGTCCAGCTGGATCAGTCACATCAACATAAAAAAACACACAAGGTAGGCCATATCAATTTTAAAGAACACGAAAAAACAAAATATAATTTAAGCCTAGTCAAAAGTTTTACACTTATGTTTTGGACTTCTTAGGTTAATAGCCTACCCAAGCGAAATGTAAACAAACACGTACACTGCCACGGCCATCTCTAGTAAATGGTATAGAGATGCTGCTCACCCACTGCTGACTGAATGGCCAGCAGGTGAGCAGCAGCTACAGCTGCTATTAGTCAACAATGAGTAACGAAACAAATAATACAAGTAACAGCTGACTGTGGCTCATGTTCTTTTTAATCTCTCTTTTAATGTTATTCTTATGTAACTAACTTTAGCCCCGTGGTATAAAAAACTTGAGTTTTCCCTAGGTAGAAAGTTTAAGTTTTCAAGTCACATGGGATAGAAATTAGTATTTTACTACTCTATTCCAAGGAGTAAAATACGGCTTTAAATAGTAGGTGGAGGAAAAATGGATTTATGTTACTGTGGTCAAACAGTTTTCTAGAACCAGTTTCAGCTCTTAATAAGTTTTATTAATACCATTTATGTACTGGATGAACAACTTATCGGTCCGTAAAGAAGGTATGATGTCTAACAAGGTTTCATCAGCTAGTTTTGCAAGGACTATTTGAGTACATTTTGCAAGCGGGTAAATTAATAAAATGAAGTGGAATAAATGTCATGGCAGGCAATTCTTGTGCTTTCATGTAAAATAAAAAATACATTCCTGCAATGTAGAAAATACTTCTATAAGAAAAATCTACCTATATTAATAACGTTAGAGTTTTGTCTTTACATTGCTTATAATTTTGAAATAGTATGCTATTTTTACTTTTATGCATTACAAAATTCAAAATAGTCCTCATCAACATTATTTCAAACTGACTCTCTGTCCTTCACTCTGTCTGTGACGCTCATAGGCCAAACCTTGTATCCATGTCCTCTTTTCACGGAACAAAGGCTTTATCATGTTCTTAATCTTTTGTGTCATAGACTAGAGTGGTGTGGAGAATCATTTGCGTTCTTATGGCTTAGCACCTTTAGTTTTTCAAAGTAGCTCCGTTGTGGTAAAATGCCAATTTTTGTCCTCTCTTCACACAAGAACGGCCAATTCAAATGATTTGAAATTTATTATTACTATGGTGCTATAAAACAAAAAATAAAAACACTCCAAATTTTAACACTCAGTGGAAACTATGAGAATTCGCTTTGAAGAACAATTGACCAAATAGTCTAGTAAAATTAGCTCAAAAATAGCTAAACCCAAAAGTAATTGCAAACTTAGGCCTATATATTTTGACCAATTCTTATGTAAAATTACCTGATTAAAACGATGGTGAAAAGTCTACCACTCTCCGACGCTGCACTCGCCTGCTATGGCCCAATTTATCAAAAATTTCCGCTGTATTTTTTTAAGTTTTTTTCTGAATATCTTTTGAACTGTTAAAGACAGCTAAACTTTGTAAATTAATACACTTTAGAAAATTTTTCATATTTTGATATATTATATGTATTGGTTGTTGTATTTAATAAGGGTGATATTGCTCTTTATAGCTACTTTCAATTGTGAGCTTTTAAAGAATTTCTTTTGTTGGGAAAACCATATTACGGTGGTGCCAAAGGTTAGATATAAGACTTTAACCCTGTTAACGTTTTACTACAGGGTCCCCCGATACCAAAAACACCATTCATTAAAATTTTCATATCTGCGTATATATACTTATTAAATACATGTTTGAGTATGTATTTAATTTAACTGGCTGGGTAGCTGAGTGGTTATAGTGCTCACCTTTGAATCCAAAGGTTGCCGGTTCGATCCTGATCAAAGTTAGTAGCTTTTTAAAGGTTCGATTCCGGACCCAGTTGCCATTTGCCATTGGGCTATTAATTAATGATGCTTTCTAAAAACTGGTCGATGTTAGATAGTAACAAGACTGGGGTTTGGACCGTTCCCCGTCAAAACGTTAAAAATGCCACTGGTGTAGATAGACACACAAAATAAAAAATATGTACTGAAATACCGTAAAGCTGGTAAACCTGTTAACGAAACGTCCGATTTTCATCAAACTTGACATGAAGGTGTGGGACTAGGTCTATGTCGATTAGTTATGTCGATTGGGATTATCGGACTATGGGAAAAGGGTGATATAAAGGTCCAAATTTCTCTAAAATAAGCTTAAACCCCGACTTTTTGCCGATTTTAGACAAATTTGAACCTGTGTATCACCTTTTTCTCATAGTCTGATAATCCCAATCAACATAACTAATAGAAATAGTCCCACACCTCCATGTCAAGTTTGATAAAAATCGGAAGTTTCGTTAACAGGTTTACCAGCTTCATGAAATTTAAGTACATATTTATATATGTATTTTAATAAGGATATATACGCAGATATGGAAATTTTAATGAATGGTGTTTTTGGTATCTGGGGACCCTGTAGTAAAACGTTAACAGGGTTAAAGTCTTATATCTAACCTCTGGCACCACCGTAATATGGTTTTCCCAACAAAAGAAATTCATTTAAAAGCTCACAATTGAAAGTAGCTTTAAAGAGCAATATCACCCTTATTAAATATAACAACCAATACATATTATATATCAAAATGTGCCAAATTTTATTTTCTAAAATTTACTTACCTACAAAATTTAACTGCCTTTAACGGTTCAAAAGATATTCAGAAAAATCTTATAAAACTACAGCCGACATTTTGAAAAATTTGGCCATAGCAGGCGAGCCCAGAGTCGGAGAGTGGTAGACTTTTCACCATCGTTTTTCTCAGGTAATTCTACATAAGAATCGGTCAAAAAATATAAGTTTGCAATTATTTCCGGGTTTAACCACAATTTGACTAGACTAAAATAACAGTCTGCAACTTCATTGGCACTATGATTTAATTTTTATTGAAAATAACTACGTAAATTATAGAAGGTTCGATTATCTGGTACTCTGATGGGTGCATCGCATTGTGCTGAACAGCTCCTCTTAGTATGGCAAAATTATTCTTTTGAACATATTGTGTTGCGAGTAGACTGAAGAACCAAATAATTTACATACGGTACATATGTTGTGTGACCAAATCCACATTGAACCATCACGAGTGTTTCAAACCGTGTTAAAAGGGTGACTTGAGGTCGTTAATAATAAATCAGACACTGTCCAATCTTGGTTTATCGAACAACATTTAACCACCCCTTTATACTTTTTTTCAATTAATTATCTGTTGTAGAATTATACTAAGCTTTTTATCACTCATAACAAGACGTATTATTACATTCAACAATTATCACTTTCTAAGTCAATGAACGAAGATTTCTTTTTATACTCCGATTTATAAATAGGCCTAAATCTAAAATCAATCTATACAATTTAATTATTTTAATTTATTTAATCAATTTGTATAAGTTATCAAAATCAGTTCATAATATATTTGTATTTCTTTTTTATCTTATTCGAAAAAATGTTGAATTAAAAATTTTCAAAGAGAATACTTGGTTTCATATAAATGGTTACTGGCTTATAAGGTAATTTATCAGTTTACTGTAAACATTAGGGTTCTTACTTATGACCTAATTTACAAATGGCAGAGAGTCAATGTTTAAACATGAAAGGTAGTGTACCGAAAAAGCAAGTTCAACTAGGTACAGATAGAAAGATAAATTAAATGCCTGATGGTTAAGAAACTCAAGTTGTTTCATGAACTCTTTGTTTTCCTGTTACAAACGTCATAGTTTGCTCGTAGGTTGCTCCTGCGGAGTAGAATACTTGTTAACTTCTTAATCGTAAAAGTTTTACCACTGTCATCATAATCATTTAACTATTTCATATTTGTTGTCTCTGTTAATTGACGACCACTCTTGTAAATAATTTTCATTCAACCAAATAATGATTTCTTGTATTAAATTCATATTTACGTTAAATATATTAAATGCATTTCTACTTAAATGTTGACCGGACCTAAGCACTAGATTACGCATGTGTGGTGTTAGGAGACTGAGGTAATTAAACTTAGCTTACGTTGTCATCCTGACTAAGGAAACGACACTCATCCCAAGTCAAATTATAGAATTCAGATAATCCTTGCAATCTTCTAAATCTATATAACTCTATACATTAAAAGGTTCCTAGTATTATTGTCATATTTTGTTATTATTAAAAAGACAGGACATTTTTAAGTGTTAATAACCTTAAGTCTTATTATACACTTAAAAGGTTTGTTGAATTAATGTTTTAGCAAACACTCCTCACCATATTAATCTTACCCCAAAATAATTAATTTATAGATGCCATACCCACTTCCCTAATAATATTATAAATGTAAATAAATGTCTTTATGTTTTTACGCTTTCACGAGAAAACTACTCAACCGATCGTCAGGAAATTTTGTACACATATTCTTAGACGTATCAGAGGTAACATAGAATACGTTTTAGAGAAAAAATTTCAAAAGATAAAAAATTGTATGTAAAAATCCATTTTATCCATTGTTATTGGATGATAAGAAACAAATTCAATGAAAATTTCCAATTTTGGCTGAAATTTAATATGAGGCAAAATATAGCTGTGAATATACAGTTTTGAGCTAAACCTGACGGTGGGGGGCATGACGGCGAGTGAGCGTAGTGAACGAGCTAAAGCTGACGGCGAGTAACACGAGCGAAGCAGAAGGGAAAAGCTAGTATTAATAATAAATATTTTAAGTTTTACACAACGAAAAGTATATTATGAATTTATATTAATATTACTAATAACATAACCTGTTACTTGTGATGAATGAAGCAAACTCGAATTTTGCCCTACAATTATATTTATTAATTACGTATAATATTGGTCGCCAATCAAATCTTTTATAGTAAAATTTGTTTTGAATCTATGAGTATTTTAAAGTTTTTCCTCTTAACTATTAAAAAATCCATCATAAAGTGTTCATTTAGTTTATTATTGGGTTTAAGAAAATTAAAAATAATTATCCTTAACTTCTGTTGACATAGTAGTATTAATCAATTAGTTTTACTTAAAATAAAAATAAAAAATGACCTTTTATGGCTTAATTAATTTTTACTAAGGAATACTCAGCCTTTTCTAAATTATGATGTTTAAACACAAAAGAACCACTTTATTGTTAAGTGTTTCATGATTTTTATAACGTATAAGGACAATGATATGTATACAGTTTTCAATTTCAAACGGAAATCAGGTATTTTAACAAATATTTTACCAATTAGTATAAATGACCGTTCAAGATTATTCTAAGTTAAAAGCTTTCAAATAACAGTTTCAATTAGCAATTCACGTTGATGAAATAATACTATCTTGAGCCATTGTGAGGAAAACAGTACTCTAATATATAATCTGTTTACATTAAATATATCAATAAAAAATGAAATAAAGTTTACGTATTTCTTAATAGTGACTGTCGCTGTGCAATGCAGCTAAAATAATAATGTGTAATAAAGATTTTAAAAAGTTATATTTTTATATATTTGATAATAATCAATCTATTTCAACAAAAAGAAGATAAGTTTTAGTTAATAAGTGTTATGACTGATATTTATTATTTAAGAAAACAAAAAAAAGTCTAAATATTTTTTTTTTCAATTGAACGTGGGCTTAGATGTTTAAAAGAAGATTTTTCACAATGAAAGTTATTATTATCACCACTAACTCGTGTTAACAACACTTTCAACAATTAAAGCACGAAAGTAATTCAAAGGTAGTTAGGTAACCTTTCAAGAACTTCTTGTTATCCTTGTGTGGAAATTCCTATGTAATGCAAACAATTACAGGGGATTAAAAAAAACAAACAAATTTCATTGAAATGTACAACAATAAAAAATAGGTTCTAGTTGTTATCTACATATTTTTGTTTAGTTTCTAATGTTTGGTAATTTTTTAGCAAATATTGTCTTTTTGCTAAATATCTGTTGTAGGCACCACCTATTTTAAATGTTGCTTAATGATCAGAGACTATGTGGGATCAGCATAGATATGTCAATCTCGAATCGTTATCTTCGTTATCACTTGTTCGACAATAATGGGTCTGATGTAAGGGTTGTTCAATGTCAAGTGATCATTGTCAGTTTTGCTCTGTTGACACTAGAAGTGTAGGTGTGTGCGATTATCCAGTGTAAGATGTTATATTTTTAATAATCTTTACTATTGAAAGGAGTGAAAAAGATTATTCGATCTAATTGACATATCTATTTTATCTTGACCTGACCCAACCAAACCACAATAGCGACGGATTTTCCATTCTCCTGGCTGATATTGCCGGTTTTTTAGAATTTGTTTGGATCAACTCAAATACCTGAAATATGTGCAAACATGTTAACAAATTTCAGTACTTGATGGTATTTCATTTTCCGTTTTTTATTATTATGTTACCAGTAAAAGTTGGTACATACAACCGACAAGTATCTAACTTTAAAAATGTACATTTCAATGTATTTGTTACTTTGTAAAGTAACAATATCACTTAAAGTAGTTTATATGTGACATTACCATCTTAGTGAGAAAGTGAAATTATTGTTTTTGATTACAAATCACTACGTAATAGACACCTGTTTCACCAAACACCCCAACATACTACTACAAAGCTTAATTGAGATAATTTAGTTATTTCAAGGTGACAGGTAATGCATATTAAACCTTGTTCACCAAATTAGTATGGTATTTTATAGAACTTAGATAGCTGGCAATCTTATAGACACTCTGATAGGGTCGAAATAAAAAAAAAATGTTTCCACGATACTTATAGTTATACATTTATATTTTTTATATTATCGTAAAGATTTATAAATATGTCTTTATATATGTTATTGCAATGTAAGTTACCTAAGCCATAAGTGCAATGGCAACTGATTACAAACAATCACACCGGTCATTATCGACCCATTTCGAGACTCAATTTGATTTAAAATTATTTTATTTCTAACTGCATGATATCAACAACACGTGGCATATATGTTAATTAAGAAGTCATTTCAACAATCTGAACACTTCCTTTAAATTTCTTTCTTTGACCCTTTAGGTAACATCAAACTTATAATATGGTAAAAGGAGATAAAAATATTTTATCTCAATCTTTGTTTATCGGTCTTAAAATAAATTAACAATATTAAAAATGGTTATATCCTATGGTCATGAGAACTTCATAAATAGAGAACAGTCAAGGGATAAAGGTATGGAGTGTGATTGGAATTTACAATGCATAACATCTCTGCCCCCCATACGTGGCAACGTAAAATTGTAACTGGCTCCAGGACAAGTATTTACTGTGTATAAAAAAAAGAGTCTTTAATATTGTAATAAAAAAGTAAAACACTTTTTCAAAACATTTTGTTATGCAAATTATGTTAAATATTCTCCAGTATGAAACACGATTTCTCCAGAAGCCACTCCCACGGTCCAAACATAGAATTGAATTTGTCGATTTTGAAGATACTAAACTATAAAATTATACACCAAGAAAAAAACTAACTCAAGAATAAACACAACTAAATGTGAGCTTTGGGGATTATTTAGGTAAATCGAGTGTAGTGCTTGCCTTTGAATCCAAAGGTTGCCGGTTCGATCATGAGGAAATATTAATAGCTTTTAAAAGGTTCGATTCCGGACCCAGTTGCCATTTGTCATTACTATTAATTAATGGTGCTTTCTGATAACTGGTCGATGTTTGATGGAACACGACTGGGGCTTATACCGTTCAAAGTCAAAACCTTAAAAAATGCCACTGGCGTAGATACACTAAAACATATAGCCTATATTCAAAAGGAGTTGCTGATTTGCTCCAAAGACAATAAATAAATAAAAGTTAATGTCTGTGAAAATGTGCAGAAGCTCTGGATATTTAAAAAAAAAATAAAAAAGTTGCAGGTTATTATTTTAGTAAATATTTTCTTCAACAAATTATTAAAGTATACACTATACTTTAATAACTTATTATTAAAACTAAATTTCCTATTATTATATTTTTACTTCACAATGTAAATCATAATAAATGATCAACTAGGTCCATGCAAATGTTACTTTAAGTAGTTCTTCTCATCCTTATCGAAGAATTATTTCAGAAAGCTCCCTTACAATATTTGAAAGAGTTCACCCTGCACCAATACACTAAACGATTTTCTTCTCTACGTGGTTCTGATATAAAACTCCAATATAGTTTAAAAACTTTTTTTAAGTTTAATTTTCTTTTGACTTATGTAAACTTGAAAACATATAGACCTAGTAAATACATTTTGGTGATAATAAGCACTTATACAAACTTGTGGAATTTGTTTTAATTTTTTATTTACCTAACCTTTTTGGAATAAAGTAGATTAGTTATGTTTCTTACAGGATGTAACTGGGTGACCAATTTGAGTGTACCTTAGTTTTAGTGTAAGATACTAAATAACTACATCACTGATTTTGTTTTTATGAATGTACACTATTTCTAAGAAAAATATAAAAATTACATTCCGATAATTTTGTTGAAACTTTTTATTTTAACCATTGTTTTAGTAATTTAAAATAATTTATAAAATTTAAATCATATTATTTGAATCATTTTGTTAATAACGGTAGTGCTTAAAAATATTATAAAAATTATGAATTTATTTGAATTATCCTAGAACTATAAATCATTTAAAATTTTTCCCAATAAACTTAGGAATCCAAAATTATTATTTAAATAGTAAATATTTGCATGTAGTATTTACAAATATGATTTCAGTATAACTATTTTGTATTCTATTCAATTCTTTCTATTCAAAAATATTATATTTGATAAAAAATTGATAAATCAAATATTTTTTGAACAAACAACAAAATTACTTTTTGTGCGGTATCACAAAGTGATATTCTTTAAAAATTTATGAGAGTCATGAAAATCTAAAAACAATAATTTTGTAAAGCAATATTTATTGCTTTTAGATATTGAAAAACATAAAAATTAAAAATGATCAAAGGACATAAAAATATTTCTAATTAAGTTTTATTAATTAATTTATTACAAATATTTATTTTTTATTAATAATAATGACCAAGAAATACGCTAATTGTTGTCAATAAAAGAAACAAAACTTACTTAACTAGCAATGGACGATAAACATTTCTTGGTATTTCTTATATTTTAAACAATAAAATTGTTTGATTATAATTTTATTAGTAGTGATTTTTACTATAATAATTCCTTGAATATTTTAGTTGAATAAATAGTAACTTACTATGGATACAATTACCGGGAGAAGCTTTACATAAATCATTATCGTAGATCGATCCCAATGCAATTACCTATAACAGTGTTGAGATAACTGCAAATTAATCTTAACTGCATTGCTTCAATTATGGTAACCACAAGTCCTGATTTGTGGCAATGTATGGTAATGTAGGTTATTTAAATAAAAGGGAATTATATTTTGTATAAATTAAAGCTTTTTAGATATTTTCTTTAGTATAAGTAAAAAATATCGTATACTTAATGTGTAAGTAAAGTTACAATTGACAGCTACAGTAGATGGTTAGTCATAATGGTTTATTCCACCACTAAATCATTAAGAATGTTTAAGTAATTTACATTTGGTGTAAAAAGAAGGTTGTTTGGGAAAATTACGTATCACAGGGTAAATCATACCTAATTATAAAATAATTTGTAACAATGAATTCAAGTAAAAATATTGTATTTCTAATCAGAGTATAATAAATATAATATTTTATTATTGTACTGGTGTTTATTTATGATACTAACAAACACTGGTTTTCGTACCCTATATATGGCACAGAGGACTCCACACTTGTAAAATTACTAAACTCAATGTTAGGTAAAATTAGCCATCATTCATTTTTATATTTGATCAGTGAAGATTACTACATACTAATATTTTCTAAATACCCCTGAACTCTCTACCCTCCTTTTCAGGTATTATTCCTGGACAAAAGACTAGCCGAAAATAAAAAGTAAATTTGAAATTAAGAACGGCTTGACATAATAAGTTGAAATTTGATACACAGCTTAAATACCTAGCTGGATAAACTAATCAACTTTTTATCATTAATTTTTTTCAAAAGGGTAGTTGTTTGAAATCTTTAACTTAAATTGCAAAAATGCTAAATTTAAAATAAAAAGATGTAAAAATTATGAAAATATATATAAAAAATATCTAGATAGAGTGAATTAACTGAGGCTAGTAACGGTCGTACCGCTTCCCCGGGAGCAGTTTTAGTGTTCACCTGGCACCACGACCGCTCTTTTCGCACGTCAACCCGCTCATATGCGTAACTATTTGTATTAAAATCGCTCTATTTCCCTTTTTGAATCCGACTTTCATAACTTTTACATCGTTGGATTTTAAATGAAATTTTCAAAAAAACACATTAGAATTAATCTTTGCTACCTTATGTTGTGGTTATGCAGTTTAAGGTTAAAGATTTTAAACAGCTGCAATTTTGAAAATTTGATTGATACAAATTGGTTATTTTTTCAGGTAGGTATTTACTGCAAAAAGCTGTGAACCAAATTTCAACTTATTAATTATCCAAGCAGTTCTTAATATAAAATTATTATTTAAAAAGTACAGAATGGCGGCTGTATGGGTAACAATGGGGTTTTGAAAATTATAAATATCACAGCGGGCCTAACATCAATATGACATTTTGATTTTTCTTTGGTCCAGTAATAATACCTGAAAAGGAGGATAGAGAGTTAAGAGACACCCTGCATACTCAAATTTATGAACACAACAATTATTATATTTATAGGGAAGCGATGGTTCATTGTATCTATATCCATGATAATTTGATTTAATTAAACTAAAACTTAAAACATAAACTACTATTAAGGTGTATTATTTTAGGTTTTTGTTACAAATTTCATATTGAATTAAGGATAGTTGTAATTTATAAGAAAAATATAAAATAAGACAAACAACACAATTGGAATCTTAATAAGCTTTGAAAAATTTCCCATTTAGGATGAATTTTGTCACGAACTGTGTTCTAAAGTTCAAATTAAACATCCTTATACTCTAAAAAGTAGAATACATTAATGTAAATTATAAAAATTTTCCCTAATTACTAAAATATACCATAAAATAATAAGTTAAAGTATATATTAAATCAATGGCTGTATTTTTATAGTCTGAGTGAGATTGGGGAAGCAGGTATTGTAATAAAAGTCTTGGGTTCGAAATACTTAGGATTATGCTTCACATGAAGCTGAAATTCTTAAAAAGGATCAACCAAAAAGCTGAGAAGGGTGACACACATACATCGCAACTCCGAACGTGCTGATTTTACATATCGGGGGTCCTCGCTCAGACTGGAGAAGACTTCCGCAGAACACTCTGTACTTCTGTGTCGTGTCAAAGTGTGGTCTGACGTTCTGAAGAAAAGAGTCAGGAAGCGCAACGAATGCGTACAGCGTCTAGCTGAGTTAAGAGTTGTCTCTGCTCTGATTATATCGTACCATGTACGAGCCGGAAGTTGCGGATTCCGTTGGATCGTCCCTGTTTCCCAAGAGGCAGACAGAGGCAATTTACCATAGGAAATTTTACTCATAGATACCATAGAGAGATACTGCAGGTTAGATGGAGCATGAAGCAAATCTGGTGGCTGAGTCCTGAAGGAGATGAGTACAATAAAAATCGAGACAAAATCTCAAGAATGTTAACTTGAATAATAAAGAATAAACTGGATGAA
The DNA here is from genome assembly GCA_030545055.2 of Neoaliturus tenellus. Taxonomy (NCBI): domain Eukaryota; kingdom Metazoa; phylum Arthropoda; class Insecta; order Hemiptera; family Cicadellidae; genus Neoaliturus; species Neoaliturus tenellus. The sequence continues at coordinate 102,049,208 of CM061533.1, forward strand.
GAAATATTTAGTTTTTGTATTTTATATGTGGTGGTAACTTTTCCGTTTATATAAATAGACAGTATATTTCAGAAATCATTTGTCAAGTCTTCTAGAATAAGTAAGAAAAATGAAAAAAAAGAAACAAGTTTCTTGAGAACGTAATATTTTGCGGTTGTAAGATAGAGTTTTCAATATTTTATCTAATGGACTTGAACTTGATACTTCAGTACAAACGGGCTTTCTTCTATCGATCTTGTAAGTTGTGGTAACACCTTTGTTCTTTGACACTTGTTTAATATTGTGTTTTCGTTTACTTACCTCATTGCTATGCATCAACGTTTCCTTTCCCTCGTTTGTTTACGTCATTCTTTAAATTTTTTTTAGTAGAGCCAAACCTTACGTTATGAAAGCCAATAGTTTTAAATATAATTTTAAAACAATTAAAGCATTGTAGAAACTAGGAATGAGGATTTTTTAAAACTAACTTCTACTTTAGGACTAATGAAATAAAAGTTAAAAAGAAATCATCTTTATTTTACAAAACGCAACATGGGTACAGTTTGCTACTATATTACATGTAGGGTTAATTTTAAAATAAATGTTCGGTTTTAACAGTAATAGAACTTGTAGCATAATAAACCACAAAATTTTAATCAAAATCTTTAGAGCTATTTTTGAGAAATTTAGATTTTTCACGATTTTTGAGGGTTTTGGGTGGTAAAATACCCTTAAAAAATTTAAAAAAAAAAAAATGAAAAAAGCCTGGAATTATTGTGAGTTTGGATTTACATACCAAATTTCACCAAAGTCGGACCATCGGGGCATTCTCTAGCTCTGTTTACATCCAGACACACACACACGGCCACACACTCACACACACACACACACACACACACACACACACACACACACAAACTCGTTCGCCTATATTTGTGGGGCCTTGGGATTACACATTTATTTGTGGGGCCATGTATGTGCATTTGTATGTGCACAGTATTGTGGGGCCGTATTTGTATTGTGGGGCCATACAACAAAATTTAACCTAACTTAACCTAAACTAACCTAACCTAACCTAACCTAACTTAACCTAACCTAACCTAACCTAACGTTTATTGACTTTTTCGACCATAAAAAGTAGAATTTTTACTCAAAATAAAAAAGTAAATCTTTGTGGGGCCGTGTGTATGGCCCCACAATTTCAGAAGGCCCCGCACTCAGGTGAAATTCACACACTTGGCCCCACAAATATGGCGGAACCTGTCCACACACACACACACACACACACACACACACACACACACACACACACACACACACACACACACACACACACACACACACACACACACACACACACACACACACACACACACACACACACACACACACACACACACACACACACACACACACACACACACACACACACACACACACACACACACACACACACACACACACACACCTATACGCGCATATAAGTCGCAACGAGATCCATGTAAAAATCCAGCGGAATGAGATCCACTAGAAGGAGTGGTTTTTTTAATAAAATAAGTGACACTTTTCTTCCCTGTAGTTTGTACAATACGCCAGTCTCGTCAGATTTGGGATAGCTTCAAATTTAACCATACGTTTTTTGCGGTCAAAGTGAGATCCGGTATGTAAGGTCACAGTGAGGTCCATTTTGACCTTGGCTATACACACTTTAACTACCACGGTCACACTGAGATCCGTCTGCAACTCCCCGATTATTGTTCGACCGTCTCGCTGGTGTTTACACACACTCTATCTGGTTGCGGTCGAAGTGAGATCCTTTACGGTTTGCATGCGTAATTTAATATACTGTAAGAACAAATTGATACATTATGGTATTTTAGTTTTGCAGATTAATAGTATAGTGATTACGCAGCTCTGTTAAGAAATATAAGTCATATTGCTTGGTGTGCCGTATCGTATAGTGTACTAAACGTTTAATCTATATTTATAAAGTAGAATGCGTGTATGTATTTGTCCCGAATGGGTGCGAAAACTACTCGACCTAAACGGTTGTCCAGCAATACTTATTTAACCTAAAAGAAAGTTCGGCCTATTCTACTGTAATTGTTTCCTACGCTTTAGTACTCTGAGTCAGTGGCCTTGCAAGTTCCAATGTTTTTTTTATCTACAAAATATTTTTATAGAACTGTATAAAAACAAATTTAGTAATAAGTTGAAACTTTAACATGTATACAAAAGAATGTTGTGAATGAACAGTAACTGGTAACATACAAGTAGTTTGAATCATACTCTAGTACCAGGTTAACCGAGCCTTGCTTGTTGGTTTTAATTTAGTTTTGATATATTAAATTTCCCCCAACAACCAACTATACCTCTTCACTGTTAACAGCTGTTTCAAAAAAGTCTGCTTAACATTAATGTTCCTTTATTTTTGTATACCTTTCGTTGTTATTTCGCTACCAAAATAGCAACCCATAAGACCAATGTTAAAAATTACGATTTTTAAACCTAAATTTAGACAAAATTAGATTTTTTGGGTTTGAGGCCTTTTCTAAACTTATTTTTGGCCAAAACACTCTTAAATGCAAAGTTTAAACGAAATCTACCCGCTAGTTTTCGAGATCGTTGAACACACATCCCTCCAGATATTATTCGTATTATAGTATAGGATATAAAAGAAATTCGTGTTGGTTACACTGTATTGAGTTTTAAAACGGCTGAACTGATTTGGCTGATAATTGGTGGTGAGGTAGCTTAGAACGAGGAGACGGACATATTTTTTCCCCATTTGCGTGGTATGTTACAAGCTTTATTACCGTCATAAACGTACCCATGTAAGGTTTTTTTGGTGTATTTTATCCGATTTTTAATGAACGCAACGTATAGAAATAAATGTTTCTTTGCAATTAATTCTATAAACATACATTCTCATTTAAAGTATTAGGGTAAGTTTCATTTTTTAAGTATTGAAGAAAGATTCGTTATAACAAAAACTAGAGGTCCACATTTAGGAGGTGATAATGACTTAAGTTACCGTAGAAGATCACCTAAACGGCAAAGATTCTCAGGTTGGGATAACAAAGCATGCCGGATAACAGATAGTATACAAAAAATTTTTTTTTTATTTCCCACAGTAAGAAGCGTTTCAAAGTGTAAACTTTTTTATTTGAACCACGATTGTGTTTCTTCATTATTTTCAACCTCAAATTTTATTAAATTTGTTATTCTTACTAATAATTAATAATAAATCCTGTTGTATGAATGACTGTAAACAAAATGAAATCTTAAAGTTTTTGTGAAAAATTAATAATTTTGCTTTTTTATGAGTTTAAAATTGTACAATTGATTGAAATTGTACACTATTGAAAAAATCTTACTAAAGTTAATAGCAGAACACGCGATTCAAGTGACTATGGCCATAGTGATACATAAATACATGACCGTGCGTAGAGATTATTTGGCACCCACTACTTCCGAAACAGACTCATTTTTCTCTGAATACGAACAACAAAAAGTAAAATTGTTTCAAAGATGACTCATGTAACAGCTTTAAACTTCGTCTTAAGTAAACAAAAAAATAATTTATATTAATACAATTTAATCAGGGTCATTCTTGAACTAGGATAATCGACGATATTACCGAGCATAAGACTGAATTATACAACAACAAAATGGAACTCATGGTCCACACGGCAGGGCGCGGGCGCCCTCGGCCAGCCAGTGATGAGAGCTCAAGAAGGAGGTTGGGGTGGAATGAGAGTCTGCCATTGCCCTCTTCATTTCGTCTGCCTGTTGATATTTTTCGCATTAATTAGTGTCAATAGCCTCACATAGTATGCCTATTTGTGACATGTCAGTGTGGTATATTATTCTGTGATCCATAGTCCTTCTTGTGCAAGTTTCTATAATTATTTATAATAAAGGAAGCTTAAGTGTGTCGTGGTTTTTCTGTTGTTTATATTAAGGCTAGAACAACGAGGTTAACCAAGATATAGAGTGCTACAAAGATAGGGAAATTTGCCTCCTGTTGGTTTTCGCCATTTCAACCACCTTTTCCGCCGTTCCCTTGGTTAAAAATTCTTAGTTTTCAGTTTCCCATCTGGTACGTGCCATTTTACTCATGCATTTTCGTAGTTTCTATTGTAACTAACTTAAATAGCCTGCTCACTGACCATAAAATCGAAGTGGTTCTAAACAACAAATAATGAGATGTTTAAAAGTATAATCTATAATTTTTTAATCATGTTGTGGTCAACCCGAATAGCTTAAAGTGGTTACCAAGGAAACAAGGGTAAATGTGAGATGGTTACCGAGGAAACAGTGCGAACAGGGGACAAAAAGTAACATGTTTATCTCTCTCTAATATGAAGTTTAACCTCATTGGGCTGGACACTATCTCAGAAGAATCTCTCTCGCCATAAGGTTAATTAAAATGAGAGTTGTTAACTAATATTAACTGTAATGATGGCGGCTACTACTTATACTCTTCCTAAAGTTATTAATTATGAACAATAAAACTGAATTTATACTATTAAAAATTAAAAATAGCGGAATAACATTTTTAAATTCTATCGCACAATTTGTGTTTTTAGTGCAAACTGCATTGTTGCCAATCAGTTGTGCTTAGGTGTTAACATATTAATGAGAAAATACTATAGATTACCTTCAAAACAAGAAAGGTTAGATGCGTGTGGCTATAATGGTGTCTTTACAGCAAGGCTATGTAATCAGTGCAAGACTGTGGATACATGGAATATATTTTTAATTTTGAATGTTTGTTTACCTGATCTAGAAAGGCAGGTAACATTAACTTTTCATTGTTATTTGAAGGCTAAATCACTGCAATAGTAGAGGCTGCAAAGCACCCAATGATAGAAAGTGAATAAAATATGAACAAGGATCGAACCCGTTGCCGAATCTGCCGCAAGGTGACTGGCACGCGGCAGGAAGACGTTTAGAGTAGTTTGCCATCGGCGCCGGGTCACCGCTCCCCATAGTCACCGCGAGCGCCGAGCGCCCAATGGTGAAGGAAACTGTGAACTGTGTATACTGTGATCGCTAACTGTGATTTTGAAGTTTTATGACTCGATGAAAAATATTACCAGTCATATCGCGTTGAATCGTCCACACACATTGGCTGTTGGGCTATGAATTAACAGTCCTGTCGAAGGAGAATGTCGGCCTTAGTAAGTAACAAGACTACAAGATTGGGCCACAATCATCCTACACTCATCTCTGATTCATACTTGGCTTTAAACTACTTATTTAGTTAGGTAACCATTTCAGTAAAGGTGTTAATAAGGTGTTAAAAGTGTTGTGTGCTCAGTGTTATATTAAATAGACAAATTATTTAGTAAATTCTGGCAGTTTTTTTTTTTCTTCTGACTTGTATGTTATCGAATAAATGTCTTTACTTGTTGTAGTTGTTACTTTATTGTTGCAGTAGTATTTTATTTATGTTTAGTTTTAAGAAATTAATTAGTAAATTCTAGTACATGTAACTTAAAAAATATATGTATAAAATATTTACATTTATTAATTAAGTGTTGTGTTAGTTTTTCCATAGAACTCTATAAATACACCTAGAACGCTCACGCAAGGCAAAACTCGAACTATAAACCGCAACTCGTGTTATGAAGATCAGGCAAAAACACAAATGAGCATCGCAAAGCACCTCATTGCTAACTCAAATTGCTCGAGTTAATCGGGAGTGCACCGAACTCCTAGATTTTTTGGACGATGATTTTTAACTAGGCCTATTGCAATGAGTTGTAATAAGCTAAGGAAATTATTATTGTTGGATAAAATACTCTAGCTTTTAAGCCTTAAAATGTAACGATGCTATTGTGCGCGCGCTCACTTGTACGCTTCTCTACTGTTTGCAAATTCATTGAAACATATATGTTTTTAAAGAAAAAGTTTTGCTGATTGTGACTGTGTAAATATCTTAGCCATTAAATTTAAACTAGAAAACTCTATGATCAAAATCGTACATCAATAGACAACTAGAATAGGAAAAAGTTACTAAGCGTAAACTTTTTTTATTCGTTGGCAAAGAAAAAAACTTCAAGCGACAAAGTTGTAGATAATGAAATTAATTTTAATCTTTACATTTAACATTTATTTTTAAAGCGAATAATTTTTTCGGAAAAATGTGAAAACATGTCCGTGGCGGGTTGCTGAGAATTTCGGAGAATGGAGTTTTCATTTTCAATGTCCGGAATCATGTCTAAACCATTTTATGAACCCTTTCTTACAATGTAGAGTGTTTTACTTATTCTCAGTACAAATTTATTATTAATTTAGCTATTAAATAAACATGCCAGATAATAATTAACGCACCCGATTAAACGTTTTGTATAGCGATGCAGCGGCAAAGAATGGTGTTGCATAACCACTAGTGTGGCAGCGGGAGAAAACCCCTTAACTACTGCTTTGAGCTCGATTATTAGACAAACTAAAAATATTACGATAAAAATTTAAATGTAAACTTTTTAGATCACCTCATAATCCGAAACTTTGCTGCTGAAAGTTTTTACCTATAGCCCAAAAATAAAAAATTTTCTCGCTTAGAAACTTTTCATGTCACGTTTCAAAAATTATTTGTTTTAATATTATTTATACTTTCATTATATGCAATATACCAAATATTTTTATACCGTTGGAATCAGCAACTTATGTAGATTAAGAATACATAAAGTGGATCTAAAGCTAGCAAATTGTTTGAGATGTGTGTTTAAGGATTAACATTCCAAAATATAGTCAATAAATTCCACACTCTAAGACTCTTGGTAATTTCTCCTTGCGACTAATCATATGTTTCATAAAAAATTATTGATGTAAATATTACTAGGAATACGCTCCGATGTCCGTCCCGTACGAGAATTTTTACTCACTTTTTAAGTTATTAGGTGACACTTTTTATGATTCTTTTTTTTTTTTTTTTTTTTTGAGGGTGACGTGAGAAAAATGCATTGCACACAGGTGGCAAGCCTGTAGTGTGGGGTTCCCCTAAAAACGGGGTTACCCACTAAAAAACCTCCTCTACTCTTTAGGATTCTAACCTGGAATTGTTTATCACATTACGTCAGGCTAGGCCTAAATTTTAACTGACGCCGGTGGGGCTCACTCCTTATCCAGCCACTCAATCAAGGGATCTGGGCCACTTCACTTCGCGGTCCAGATCGGGTTTCTTTCCCAGGAGGATGCCCCGGACGAACTGTGATAAACAATCCCACTTGCCCTCATCCTCCAAGATCTATTGGCAGACCGAGTCCACCGAAAATGCACTAAACATTTGTGTGGCCTTCAGGCGGGCCCATCCCAACGGGGGCAGCGGAAGAATGTGTGTTCCGCATCGTCGGGAACGCCTGGGCAATAAATGCAGTCCGGTGGACCGGCCTTGCCCATCCGGTTCAGGTATGACCGAAAATAGCCGTGAATTGTCAAGAATTGGCCGCCGTTCCACCCATGGTTGGACGTGCTTGATAAGTCGCGCAGTCCATCGTCCTCGGGTGTCGTGCTCCCAGCTATGTTGCCACTGCTGGAAGGTTCGGGAGCGCTTTGCTGTTCTTGCCGTGTCCTTGCCAATCTCGTCTTGTCTCTGATAAATTGCCTTACTCTCTCCTGCCAAGAGCTTGACAGGGATAACTCCCCAGTGACCACCAGGATGGCAGGCTCGGACATTGTCCGGTAGGCGGAACACACCCCGAGCGCCGCTCGACGTTGAACTCGTTCGAGTCGCAACCTGTACTACTCTTTATCGAGAGCGTCTGCCCACACCTCTGCTCCATAAAGAAGCACGAACTGAACCGCGGACATCAACAGACGTCTTCTGTTGGATCGTGGAACCCCGACATTGGCCATCAGCCTACTAAGGTAAGAGACTACCTTAGCGGCCTTGTCCGCTGTACGGAAGATCTGATCCCTCCAGCTTAACTTGGTGTCCACCATAATCCCGAAGTACTTAGCAGCACGAGTTGATTGGACCACCTCCCTTCCCACTCCGAACAGAACGACGGTGTCTATCCTCTTCTTCGTAAGGATTACAATCTCCGTCTTACGGAGAGCAAGCGAGAGACCGTGATCGGACATCCATGTGTTGACCACACGCATGACTTGGTTCAACTTTAGTTGGGCCAGCTCAACGTTGCGTGCGACAATGAGAGCTGCGACATCATCGGCGTACCCAACCAAAGTGGTTTCCTCAGGCATCTCCGACCTCATTAGGCTGTCATAGGCAACGTTCCAGAGATCCTGGCCGAGTATTGAATCTTGCGTGGCACCAGAAGTGACTTCCATCGTCCACGTTCTGTCCCTTGTGTCGTAAATAAGGCTTTGAGAGCGGAGATAATCCTCGATGATTCGCAACAGATTTGCAGGAACGCGAAAGGTGTTGCGAAGCGCATCCAACATATCGACCCACCTCTCCGAGTTAAAGGCATTCTTGACATAAGCGTAACAAGAAGCACTACTCAGCGAGGGAAATGGTTGTGGCTCTCGGCTCTCTTCACAGCTCTCCATGGACTTCGTTGATAGCGTCAATCGTTGACCGTCCCTTTCTGAAGCCGTATTGACGGGGGCATAAGTACCCGGCAGCTTCCACGGCAGACGTCAGGCGGGAACGGATCAGCTTCTCGAACAGCTTCCCAGCCGTGTCCAACATGCAAAAAGGCCTGTGGGACGACGGCAGCTCGGGATCACCTTTGCCCTTGCTAATGAGTACAAGTCTGGCGGTTTTCCAGGGAGCCGGAAACACCCCTTCTACCAAACAGGCGTTGTACATTCTCAACAACAAGTCAGCATTAATTGAAAATACTTTCTTTAAAGCCTCGCTGGGAATCCCGTCCGGGTCAGGAGCCTTGTTGCTCTTTAGGGAGAGAAGGGCGGTTTCCATCTCCTCGAATGTGAAGAGTGGAACGTCATCTAACCGTCCAAAGTCAACCGGCGTACATCCTAGGCCTAGCCTACAAATAAATACATACAAAGAATTATTTTAGCTAAGACCTCAAAACAAGCAACTTAATAATAATTATGCTTAAAATATTAAAGGTAAATAGATTGTAGAGCGAAAAAAAACAATACAATTGAAAATCCATGATTGCAAATTAATAAAAATCAAGTAATGTAAGTATTGTACAATTACGCTTACTTAACACTTAATGCATATTTTGTTACCTGAGACAACACATTCTAATTAGTTGTTCAATTTAAATCTTTCTCCCAAATAGATATTAGTTGTATCCCATAAATTAGTTAATCGCATAATTCCGTACGACAGTAATTCATTCCACATCAACTTGCTTATCTTTTGGTTTAATTTATAACTTCAACAAGTAAACATCAGTGGTGATCTATTTAATTTAACAAATAGGTCTGTCATAATATCAATTAAATTTTATTTAAAAACGTAACATAACAGCAAGCAGATATAAACAATAAAAGGTTATGTTGTTTTCAGCATACACAGCGACAACTCAGCTGCGATGGGGGAATATAAACTGATCATAGCATCTACAATACATTAGTCAAATCATGTAGCCTAAACAACTAAAGTTCTGTCCAAAATCCTGGAAAATAAGCTTTTTTAATACTTGAAAATAATTGCTCGATTATAGTTTATTACCTAGTTTAAAATACTTAAAATCTAACCTGAGAATTTCATTGAAATCAAATTAGTAATAAAAAAGCCTTTTGGGGGTCTAAAATTCGCCTAAGTGAAATTTAAAGTCGATCGTATAGAATTTTTATACTCTATGTTCCATAGAGTAGGTAAAAATTCAATTATAACCTTTCAGTTTGTGAGTCGTTTGATGATGCTAGCCTTGCAAGCGAAAGGCCTCACAAATAAAATATGTCAAAAATATTTGTACCTGTGTATTAATTTTTAATTTATATAATGAACACGCTAGATTAAAAATGTGTATCATACAACAATTAACAATTTAATATTACTTTGAGTATGAAAGAAAATTATATAAAATTAGCCTATATCAAAAGAAGAGTGCAGCTTGCTCATGTGCCGCAATCGATATCACCTTCACTTGGCCGTTAACAAATTTCCGAGAAAGGATCGCAGCCGCTCCCAACCGCCAATGTACTACAGACACTTCGGTACCATACTGAATCTCGCGCCCGTGTTGCAATGTGTGGCCCGGCTGAGATCAGCGCTGTGAGTACAGCACGGACCCCAAACACGGACAGCACAGGAAAAACATGTGACACAAACTTACTTACATACAATTTTTAAGGTAATTAATTTTTTAGTCTATACATTACATAGATCTTTTTATTTAACATTCTCAAGTATGGTTCCTTAAGACAAACATATATTTTACATTTATAAACATTCCTTATTAGTAATACATAGAATGTAAAGAGTCAACTTTCGACCAATCCTGCCGTCATGCCGAACTAGGCTAGTCCCAAGGAAATAATTAAATATTGAAAATAACTACATTCCATTGCTGGGTTTCAACACTTTCAACAGACACTCTGCATCGTGTGCTAGAGTAGACGGAGAATATATATACAGTAACTACGATCTATTATCGTGTAATAGAAGTTTATGTCAAACAAGGAAGTACTATAAACGACAATTAATTAACAAACTTAAAGAAATTTGATATGTTTAACCATACTAGGGATCGCCCACTATCATCGACTATGTACACTAACGTGAACTCACGTAGTGTACAAAGTCAATGCCACTAGTCAAAATTCGATCCAAAACTCAGTTAATCTATAGATAATTAATTAGATTTAAAATGTTTTACAACTGAAACGCCTGTTCTTCCTGATTTGCTAGCATTTTTTATTACAACATCTGTCTAATTATTAAATATCATCCTTCCATAAGATTAACATTGAACATTTTAAAGCCTGTAGGGCAGAGCCCAAATTGAAGCTCGCTACTAAATTTCAAACAATATAAGTTTTTTTATAACTTATCTGCAATCAATAATACATAACTCCATTTCTATTTAAGATATTTTTAATGTTTTGGTCTTCAAAAAATTCTTGAAATCTTAGTTTTTTGAGATATTGATCTTTAAAATCGGTACTCATTTATCTACTACTAGACCTAAAAACATAAATTGATAACTTTCAGAATTTGTAATTGAATTTAAGATAAACTTTCCAGTTATAGTTATATTATGCTATATTTTTTTGGTCTAAGAACCATCTCTAGGAATACCAGCTTTCATATGAGCCATTAAATATAAAAATCAGGCGAAATTGAAGCTCGCTACTGCATTCCAAACAACATAATTTGTAATTTTTTACTACTCATCTGCAATTGATGATTCATAACTCCATTTCTATTTTAGATATTTTATATGTTTTGGTCCTATCATACCAATTATGATAACGTACACCAGTGTAAATTCACTCTTAGCCTATCAGAGGATGACAGTAAGGTGTTACCATTTCCCACGGAATTCCTGAACAGCTTTGAGATGACCGGTTACCATTGCATAAATTAATCTTAAAAGAAGGTACCGTGATCATTCTGCTAAGAAATTTGAGCTATAGAGCAGGTCTCCTAAATATTACAAGGCTAATTGTAAAGAAAATGTTCTAAAATAGTTTAGATTTAAAAATTAAGGGTAAAAATATTGGACAACGAGTACTGCTATCCCGCATTGATCTCTCGCCCTCAGATGCTACAGTCCTATTTTAGCATAGACAGTTCCCTATAAAGGTCGCTTACAAAAAACAGGGACAAACGATAGATAGAGTTGGAGTATTATTTCCGGAACCTGTTTTCAGCCACGATCAGTTTTACGTCGCCTTATCAAGAGGAAAATCATTTGATATACCGTAAAAGTATAAATAAAACCAAAAGGACGACGTACAGCTAATGTTGTTTGTAAAGAAATGTTGTAAAAGGTTCCATTTATATTCCATTACTCATTTGTTTTACTATTTGTATCCAATGTCAATGCTGCGGAGCATAACGGGTTTTCTAGTATATAGACGAAGATAATTCCAAAAAAATAATAAAAGGTCAATTTTTTTTGTGTAATGGGAAAGCCAACAGCAATTCAGAAACTATAGGATTCTCACTATTGTCTTACAAGTATCATGGTGGAGGGCTTAAATTTAGTCTCGTTTTCGGCTGTTATCAATCATTGTAAAAATATAATATAAGGAAATCACACAAATATTAATATTTTTAAGGTGGTCGGAGTCAAATCAACATGGTCTAATCTTAGTTGGTTTTTTCTCGTTCAGGCCAAGAGTTATGGAGTTTTGTGTGCTGTATTCCGTTCTTTAAATGGTCAGTTTTGGGAAATCATTAATTTAAGATCATTTAAAAGAACTTTCCTTCATTTTGAACTATCGGTTGTCCCTCAATAGTATAAATTATATTTCTCTCGCACATTAAATTTATTTTCCAATGCAGATTTGCCAAAATAAATTATGAACCGTAAATAAAATTTATTTGTTAAAAATACCAGGTTTTTAATAATATACGAGAAATAATAATATCTCTTACATTTCTCTTTAGGTACCATTAAATAGATTTAATGTTATTGTTATTTTCTTAAAATAACCCTACAGAACAAATTAATGCAACTGCAACCAATGATTTGTTTTCTAATACTAATTAAAGCAGACATAATTCTGTTAAAATACATATCTAAGGTTCACTGAAGACCTGCATGACTTCTTCCTTGTTTCAAGCTATAGGCCGACTAAGACTTTTGCTTTATTTACGGATTTCTTTTAAGTCTTAACTTTTATCTACATTTTGAGTGAACAGCCCTTAGATGAAATAGTATACAGATAAATTTGACCTCTGAAACTAATCTTAGAGTACACTGATTCTGAAGGTTTTATAAAGGACAAGTGAATAGATTTAATCCAGATTCCTCCAGAGGGTTCTGCCCCAACATGTCTTCAAAGTTACCATGTTTAACTTATGGAATCAAAATTATTGAGTTGGGACACCTATTATTTCTATTGTAAATATTATTGCCAGATAAATTTTAAGCCCTATCATATAGTTGAAACATAAACGTTTTAATTAAATTTTTCAACAAATAAAACGTATCTGTATATCTTTGGGCGTCATTTTGACGAATTATAGAGAAGGTACCTAGTCCTTGTCCACTAATAAAACCTTGTTGGATAATTCCATTAATAAAATTAATTAGTCAATTGATGAAAATGAAATAAAACTATTACACGTAATTTAAGTAAAGAGAAGGAAAAGTAGCTATTGATAAAAAGAATATTTATATATATGATGGAATTAATATATGTAGTCCTACTGTATATAGGCTATATATATAGTATATATTGTAATTTGAGTTTAAAGCCTAGATAAAAATTTAGATGAGGCATTTAGTAATCAGAAAGTTACATTCATCCAAAAAAATTAACTTAGTGGGCTTAATATGAGTAAAAAGTAAAACAAGACTTTGGTAAAATGGAGGCAGCCGAGTGAACACACCAGGCTGACTCCGACCACCGCCGCCGCTCCACCGCGCCGTTAAAAACCGGATCTCAGTGTGACCGTAAGATAGTAAATGTGTGTATCCATGCACACGGCCACAGTGAGATCCGTTTGTAAAAAACCGGATCTCATTGTGACCGAAAAATAGTAAATGTGTGTATCCATGCACACGGTCACAGTGAGATCCGTTTGTGTATAGTCGACGCTAGCGCGACGTGGTGTCATTTCATGGAAGCTTATACACACGCACACTATGGAAAAATCCATCAAAGTGAGATCCGATTGCTGTCGGCTTGTTTCGAGCTGTTTCGACTATTTCCGTGATCCTGACGACCTCAGGAGGACGAATCAGAGGCTTTGGCGCAACGAGATCCGGGGGGGTGGATCTCACTGCGCAAACGGATCTCACTGTGCCGGTGTGCATCCATATGCCGGATCTCACTCCGGCTTATTTGTCAGAACACACACACACACACACACACACACACACACACACACACACACACACACACACACACACACACACACACACACACACACACACACACACACACACACACACACACACACACACACACACACACACACACACACACACACACACACACACACATCACTCTGAAAACCACTTTTTTTACTCAGGGGGCACCAAAATGGATAAATCCACAAACAACTCAAATTCGAAAGTTTTGAAGAAAACAACACTTTCTCCACATACTATATGGTATAGGGGGAGAGATATAAAAGATATAAAAGATACATTTTAAAATCATTTTAAAGAAAGACGTAGATGTTTTTCTGTCGAAGCAAAAGAAAAACAATAGAAAAATGTAGAAAACAAAAAATTTCAATAAAAAATAAGCAAATAAAAAAGTTCATAATAGAAAAATTTTTAGTTTGCGAGATAGTTTCTTTTTAGAAGTGGATAATATGACTGGAAACTGTTGACGTCACCTTGATAACATTTTTCCAGCACACGCTGTCTACAGGTAATTATTCTAATATATGCGGCCGTTATTTCCTCATTTGTAACTCATGACATCGTCAGGTACGTTACTAATATGCTACAAATACGTCATTTCATGCTTCACTACATCAATTACGTGACGGCCCCTCACCTGTCATTTTGATTGACGTGTAAAACCTCAAACTGCTGCTACTTATACCTATGTAGGTAATTTTTTTATCATAGAAGGGGAAATTTTCCGTATGATAATAAGCTGTGGTAAATTAATTATAATAAAGTATAATAAATTCAAAAATTTTCATCTTCTACGACCACAATGAGGAGATTTTAAATGTCTATAAGTAAAGTAAAATTACAACGAAGACAAGTATACACGATTAAAATTTAGATTTCCTATTTAATAAAAGGTTTTTTGTTTGATGCCATTTCTAGAAGGCTAAATTTACTAAGCCCTTACGAAGGACGTCGTGTCCCTGCAAGACTAGATGAGATGAGAGCGACCGTCCCCGGGGGGACAACTGAGGTTACATTGATGGCTTTGTGTCCTGAGGGGACCATCTCTTATCCTGCTTTGTTTACCAAACTGTCAAAGTGATTTGAAAGTTTTCGATTATTTTATCGATTAAGATATTGTATTTTTTTTTTAATTACTTCCAGTGATTTTATAAAATGAATTAAAAATATCTTTAAAAATTTAATGCAATTGTCAACCAATTGTTTGTGATTTTTTTATGAAAAAATTCACAGTTTATAATTTTCAATCAGTTTACAGTTTATAATTCACAGTTTTTAATTGTTGTCAGTGACACAATATTTCAGTTTTCATTCAGTAGGTTGAAGTTTGAGAATCATAATAACCAACATTAAATTGAATAAAACCTATTATTAAAATAGTACTTTTAGTACACTTTATAAAGCTATAACAGAAA
This sequence comes from Neoaliturus tenellus, assembly GCA_030545055.2. Taxonomy (NCBI): domain Eukaryota; kingdom Metazoa; phylum Arthropoda; class Insecta; order Hemiptera; family Cicadellidae; genus Neoaliturus; species Neoaliturus tenellus. The sequence goes on from CM061533.1 coordinate 102,064,548, forward strand.
GAGTTTGTCATTGATGTAATATTTTATTAATATCCAAGTACATTTCAACATCCTCAAAATTTACATCTAAACTAGCTTTTTTCCCGCTGCTCCACCCGCAATACTCGCTGTGAGGTTTACCTCGTTCGCTACGCTCACTCGCCTTCACGCTTACCCGACATCAAGTCTAGCTCGTTCGTTAAGCTCACTCGCCGCAATTCTATAAATATTCTAGTTCTCAATAATTTATATGAGAACAGCTGTTTACAAAACTAATATTCTTTAATGAACTAATATGTTTTAATACAAAAATGCTGCTTCCATAAGAATAACATGGTAACCTTGAATACGTGTGGGGCGGAGCCTTATCGAGGAATATTAGTTGCTAATAAAGCCTAAATTTAAACATACCTATACCTAATTGTTCGACTGTGTTATAATTATTATTTATTTATGTTTACCTACATAATAAATACAACTGGATCCATGTTTCGTAGATGTTAAGACTGTTTTCTCCCTCGAGTTTACATTGTCATATAATGACAAACGTGATCGAAAGCAGTTAAAGACCCACTGGGCCACTTCTAGTGTTCCTCAATATTGAGTACCCTTTAGGGATACATACTTGTCAACATAGAGGCATCCAAGTTGACTTGGGGGAGTAATATGGGAATGTACATTGTTTGCATTTAGCTTCTACTTGACATAAAGGTTTACTAATTACGATGATAGTGATAAATATTGTTTAAGAAAGTCATGATACAGTTTTATTTTACTAAGGATTTATAACTATAGGATGGACATCTTTATTCTTACATAGTCAGTCACAACGCTTGTTTCATTTGCCAAATAATACACCAGATTACGTTCTTTATATGGAAACCGGATTGGAAAAACTGTTTTTTTATACTCTTACGGTTAATTTAAATTACATCGTTAAACTGCTTGAATTGCCACCAGATCGACTTCCAAATCTTTTAGTAAAAACTTTAATAAGACAACGTCTAGGCTTTTGTAGTGTGTGGGAAAAATTGGCGAGTAAATTTGATTTGAGTATCCACTGGGAGGCGGGGGCGGAAGTTGTTCACAATCAGCTGACTGCAGTGGTGAACGAGGCACGCGCCGCCTGGTGGAGGGAGTGCGAGGGACGGGCGCTCACGTCGCGTTATCATCAGCAATATCTTACCCAGGAACTTTATCTTGGTGATAAGAGTGTGTTTGCGGGCAATTACGACATTTCAACAATTAGTTGGGCTATTAAGGCGAGAGGGCAGCTTGTCGATCTAAATTATAAACCATGGATTGTAAATAAAAATTACCTGTGTTCTTTGTGTAATACAAGACAACCTGAAGACGTATATCACTTTGTAGCAATTTGTCAGGTTCTTAAAAATATAAGAAAGTATTATTTTGGAAAAAATCTTTTGAATGATGTTGAATTTAATGAATACATGAATGGGAGGGATTGGGGTGCTTTCGGAAAGTTTATGAGGGATGCGTGGAAATATCGCTGGGATCTGATCACTGAATTTAACCTGTAGAAATAAAGCTGCTGGAATTACTTTTACACTTTTTCTGTATCAATTAGTTTTGTTTTATTAATTAGTTTAAGATAAGCTGATGTTTTAAAGAATGGGGTCAACCGGGCAGACGGTCTTAGTGACCATTGTCCTATTGTGTTTTTTTCATAAGCCTTCCAATAAAACTTAAATAATTAAAAGTTAAACCAATATTTTATTTTATAAAACTAGTTTAAGTTTTTTATTATGTAAAGGGCATTTCATGTATTTTGTTAAAGGTATAATAAAACACGTTTTCTTTCTTTCTTTCTTTCTTTCTTTCTTTCTTAGTCAGTCACAACTTGATGTTTGATAATAAAAACCCATTAGGTAAAAATAATTAACACTTTCTTCCTTGATGATACCCTCAGACATAGCCATAGATAAGAAGGTTATGTCTTAGAGCTATTTATCGATATGAGAAAGGCTTTTGATATGGTTGATCATCTATTGCTGCTGCTGAGTAGAGTAAAACAAATTGACATTTGGAGTAATCTATTAAGCTGGACATTTTCATTCAGAAGATCCCTAAGTAGACTTTGTCGAAAATTTGTGAAATATATTTATTTCTTACGTGAGCTTCTATCATGGATGCTAATAGAAAACATTGATTCGTTTTAATTAATATAATGTTTTATTATTATTTCATTATTGAAAATATTTAGCCTCAACTAAAAAAGAACAAATATTGTTAATCAAATCTTCAAGTCAAGGTACAAATATAAAATTAGCCAATTTGTAAAAAGATAATAGGACCTGAACAATTTTTTTTCTTTTCTTTTTTTTAAGAATGTAATCGTTACTAGAATAAGTTGAAAAATGATTTAGGATATTTTATGGCAGATTACGTTAGCATTATTTTTTTACTCCCGTGGCGTGACCACCATTCTTTTACCTTATAAATTAAAGTATTAACAGTTTACAGATATAATAACAATAATAAGAAATATCTAATCAAAAATAATATACGATGTGATTCAAATAAATGTTCAGTTCCTAATTATTTAAAAGAAATTTATAACTAAGTTTTTATTACCATAAAATCAAAATAAATTATAATAGTGTACTTGAATTACTTTAAGTCACGGTTGCACCTTATATTTAATTTAAATGCTACATAAACAATACAGATGTGTTCAGAATGCAAAAATCATAAACTTTCCATGGAGAAGCTTAACAAAGGGAGGTGTTTTTGTAATATACTTCCTTTTTAATTAAAGGTAAGCTGTCAAATTAGCATATCTAACTACGCAAATTAAGTTGTCGAGGAAAATACATCCCATAGTATAAGAAAAACAAATTTAAGAAGTATTAAATTCAGTAGGTTATATTTACTTTTGTAAGGTAATTTTAGCTTAAACGTCTCTGATGTAAGTAGTCATAATTTTACGTAGGCCTATTGGTTGGTTTCGTCATTCTAAGTTTTTAACTACTTTTGGAAAAATTTACATTACTGTTAATAGTAAAATCATTCAGTACCTACAAATATTTAACCACATAAAATTAAAGAAAGAAACTCTGTTTTAGACTTATCGCCATTTTATATAGGAACGTTATTAAATGTTGACCTCCATGTTATGTAGTTTCAAGGAAGAGCACTTTCAATTTTCAGGCAAGGTCCATTGTGCTATTGTGCTGATGCCACACAATGCCAGCCAAGATGGGGGATTGGAAAGCGGGACCCTGTATTGAGCGAATAAAGGAACCATTAAATAATGAAATAATAGCTAGTAGTTTAGCATAATATTTTAGTAAATTGATAAAAACTCAAAAATTTAAATTAATCATTAATTTGGGTATATATCTTTTAGTTTTAATATTTTAACTGTAAAAAAGGAAACTTTCAAGAAACCTCATTTTATATTTAGTAATTAATATATAACACAATATATTCTCTAATTCACTATCATAAATCAGAACTGTATTAGCCTTAATCGTAAACCTTTAAATTTAAAATACTGTTTGAATTCATTTAGGTTCTTATTAGTGCTAAATTTGTGATGGAATACCGGGAATTACAAGCGAGTTAATCATGTTTAAGCTGGAAACCGAGTTATAAGCTTACTTAGAGTTCAACAGTCCCGGTTAGTTTTAAACAAATTAATCTACTTTATACAACGATACAACTAAACTTTTAATACTGATCGATGAGGGATAGTGCTATTATTTAGCAATCGTAAATAGTAATAATTGTTGGATATGATGTATATTTTTAATACTTTTCTCTAATTATCAGTTTGAAATAAAGTTTTATTGTTCATTTTAGTGAATTTCCCTATAGGGAATAGACCATTACGGTAGTAGTCATAGTTTTTTTTCTTTTTTTTTTTATGTATACTTCAAGATGTATCAAGAATATAAATCTAGAATTTATACATGTCAGATACGAAGATTTGCAGAATATTTCTCAGTACTACTGTGAACACAGCGTTTTACCTTATAATAAAATATAGTACATACAAACCAATCAGAATGTTGTTTAAATCTCAACCCAAGTGGCCGTAAATGTATTGTATGACAGCTAAGAAAAAAGTTATATTAATTAATATAACCATTTTCCATTCGCACATGTACTCAATCATAACTAAAAGAATTAATGATAAATATTTTACATTATTTAACACGAATCATATGCTATCATTATTTTAATCAAAAATAGTTATTGTAGAATAATCAAACTGCTTTTGAACCAGTTTCCATAAGGGGCGAGTGAGAATTCAAATTTGGGAGTTGTGTACCTTAAGTGTACTTGAGTTAGGCTGATGATTAAGCACAAGCTTATCTTGCAGGATTGTGAAACTCGTGGTGTTAACAGTTATTAAGAAAGTTTAAATGGCATACACACCTTAATGAAGCCACTGTAAAACATTCATTCCCTGTCCTTGTTTACAACTTCTTTTTTATTTTCATACAAAAGCAAAAATACTGCTTAAGCATTAATAATATTTTTTACATCACATTCAACTATCAATGAAAAAGAAAATAATCTAATAACTGCTGGATGTATATAATTATTGGAATGTTTTGATTCTCGAAATGTTCCTCATTACTTCCTTTGTGGATGATGTTAAAATAAATTTTTTAGATATTTCTTCATATAAACACACTTTTGTATTCTTAAGGGTACAGTATAATGTTTCTTACTAACGAATTAATCAATGAACAGTTGTTTTTCGTAGCTTTGCAAGACATTGATGTAACACACTTTAAATATTTTATGCGACATTTAAAAAAATCATTATCAGTTGTTCTCTGATTTTGTAGTGATTTGTAGTGAACTTATCTTCTGATTTTCGTATTATTTTCTATAATCTTATTAGATAAAGAGGTTTGTTTAACCTAAGCTTATGGGAGTAGTTTTATGAGTTTGTTGACAAAGACGTTTCAACCGCTATCACAGTTTCAATCAGTTCCGTATTGGATTGTTTTCTCAAAACATGAACCAGCTTCCCGTTTGTTTTCATTCCTTCAACAATTCTGCGGGAGTTGTAACTTTTGTTTTTTCGAGGAAATTTTCGAAAAACCATTTTATAATGTTGATCAGACGTATGTTACAAATAACTAGCTGCATATCGAAATACCACGGAAAGATAAATCAACAAATTCTTAAGAGAGTAAATGAATTAATTAGTCAATTTCTTTGGATCACAAACTCATTGGTAATTGGATCATTGGCTTCGCTTACTGGCTTCCATCACAAGATCGTTCGCTACGCTTTCACTACTTTTGGAACTGAATTTTTCAGTTATATTTCGTTTTGATTATTTTTTCGAGATTAATACAGTTAATCTAATGATTACAATTAATACAATTATTAATACAATCATGAAATTTAGTATAAAAGAGTAAACATATAATATTAGTCTTCCAAAACTTTTACCAGGACCCCCTACAAAACATCCCTCATATTCAAAACTTTTGAAGCACGTTTTTAGCACATGCTCATACTTTCAAAGGGACTTAAAGTTTAAATTGCCACTAGAAGCTGTGTTATGGTATTTGAGTGCTTAGTAGTATTTTAAAAATTTAATAGAATGATTATTATTAAAAACTACTTATGAATTATTACTGAATGATACTATTTGTATAGTTACGTAGAATGGAAATATATTAATTAATAAAACGTTGTTACAACAAGGCCTTATAGAATGATACCTCAGAAAACCAAGATAAAGATGAAACATCATTACTGCCTGGTGTTACCACATTACTCAATATACAGTTAGGAATGATCAATCGGAATGGCTGAATAGTTTTTTAGCCAATTCAGTCTAATTATAAATTTTTGCAGAGTAATATAAGAAATTTGAATATAATTTTTTTGCTTAGTATTTTTAGACTTTTTAATTTTTACCTACGGTCAACAAATTACTATTTTAGGACTTTTACCATACTGTATTTTGCGTATGTTTCACCATTACACGGTGTCACTAATTCATGGCGTCGTCACGTTGCTAATGAAAATAATTGTATTTGGCATTAATATAACCAGCGGAATGAAACACCTCATCGTTATATCTGTAAGCATGAATCAAGCTTACAGCAGTACAAAACACCGAAACAAAAAACGCCATACAACCGAAACACTGAAACTACCAAACGTCAAAACGACGATATCATTTCATAAAGACGATATGAGAATATGTTTGATTTATCAAAAATATTTGTATATTGTGTCACATTCGGCGGCAGTATATTTCATACGAATTCTCTGTAAAAGTCTGTTTCCCTCACTTTTTCATCTCGACGCATTTTACCTGTATATGGTAGTTCAAGTCTCATATTCTTTTTTGTGCTTTTGAGTAATCATTTATGTAGCAACTTTTAGTTACATATATAATTTTAGGCTCTTTAATCTATCTATAAAGCTACATTACAAACAGAGGATTTGATTAAATAGGAAACTTTTACTAGCGCGAGTACATTTAACTTGATGTGGCTCGACATTACAAAACAATTTATACTTTGAGAGAAACAGGAAAGTAACACAAAACTAGTTTAAGAGCAGTTTAGAAACTTCGAGTTTTCGGAACAATTGTTTTTATCCATTACCAATTGAAAGGTTGTTTAGATATGTTTACCTCTTTTTTAAACGAGTTTTATCTTTAACATTGAATTACTATATTTTACACTTTGAAGCAATTATATCAAAATTCATCTGTAAGACTGATGGGTGTTCTGTTGGTAGCTATGGCTTAAAAAAATAAACAGCCTAATGGAAGTTACTGAAATACACTAGAGGATATAAAAAACGTTACTAAAGGACATCTGTTACTCGAAAAGGTTTGTGACAAGTTTATGTAATGTTATTTTTATAGTATAATAGTTAATCCCCTCTCCCAAACCCCAAAATTCTCGAAATAAATCACGTAAAAACTACCTATCAAGTTCAAATGTCTTATTTTTGTCTATGTAGAAGTCGAACAGGGTCAAACCACGGACATCTCGATTTTGAGGTCAAATATACACTAAGAGGCTACCCGTTTTGGTTGCACGTACTTTAAAAGTATTTAAGTCATTTTAATTTTGGACTACATAATAAACGTACCTTGTGTATCTTACATTAATAGTACTATTATTTTTCAAAAGGCAGTCTTAAAATATATACAGTTTTCTTCAATTTAGTTTTATAAAATAATATAAGAGAGCCATCATATATCTTAAGTGTATGATTTAAATTGCTTTCACATTTAATCCATAAAATAAAGATATATATTGTAAGTTAATTTGTGATTTACATTGCAAACAGGTTTGGATTTTTTAAAAAAATCTCAGTTTTTTTTCTATAGGAAATAGTGTCTGATACGGCAGTTACCATGTAGATTTCCTAAAATATGGAGAAACATGATGTATATAAATATGGTATATGAAATACGATAAAGGCGATAGATGGAACTTGCATAACCTACACATTTTCTTATACCATTATGTCATTATATAATTATATTTCTTTTATCTTACACATTAAACTTAGATCATATGCTTACATTTAAAGATATAAATATTAGCATCATTTTAAATTTATAATACAGAGTGGAAAAGAAATTCCTAGAACATTACTAACTTTATTATTTTCCAAGTATTTTTTCACCTGAAGACAGGATCAGATTCCAGATCCCAAAACGACGTGAATTCGTTTTTACTAACCAGAGATGGAAAAGGTCAGCAATAATTTAGTAAACAATAACACATAAGGGTAAATTTATTATTAGCATTAATAAACCATAACCACTTTAAAGTGTTGAAAATTAAACAATATAAACTTGTACATAACATGAAAGAGAAGTTTTTACTTCTAGTCTACTTTAATTACGATTTATACAATTCATGGCTCCGGAATAATGAACGAAAAGTAACTTTAAAGACACTTTTAAACTCTCGACTGAGATTCAAATAAAACTCTGCCTGACCTGACGGTGCTGCAATTTAACTTTTAACACTCATTACACCTTTCTTTCTGCAAATTCAGACTCTTTAAGTTTAATAATTACAATCAATGATTATCGTTAGTCCTGTTTAAATAAGTAGCATTTAGCTAATTTTACTCTTATACAAGGTTTTTATCACTTAAAATTTATAGAAAATAATATTATAAATATAAAACTCGCCAACGGATTGATATGTATATAAATATTAGTTATAAAATAAATTATAACATTTAGTTTCATTATAAAAGTTTGAACTCTTACCTTGTCCCCTGTGAAAACATTCCATTAAAATTTAGATCCACCCTCATTTTGTATCAAATTTTAATTTTATCTAAAAGAACCCCTAAAATTTAAATGGTTGAATTAGTATTTTATATTAAAATATTAACTTAAGGCTAACTTAACTTTAATTATTTTGACAACAAAAGAATATTTCATAAGGAGAAAAGAATATGTAAACATAGCCCCTGGTATTTTATGAAAAATAACGTAAGCCTCTTAAAGATCCTTAATAATTTTAGGCATTCGTTATGTATAATTAAATATTTAGACCACTGAGTTAATTTTTTTTATTTTTGTTAAGAGATTGTTATGTTACAAGCACAAAATTAATATCATCACAGTTTCATTATCAGTACTCGAGAAAACTGCCATGAACATCCCGATGAAAGATATTATCCAGAACAAAGCAGCAGTAATTGCGTTATTATCAACCATTGTCCAGATTTTTACTCCAATGATCTCTTTCATTTCATAGAACAATAAAAAGTATTGTTGATCACCCCCAAAAACTACTTCTACGTAATGGTGATATAAAACATATAATGGGAAAGGAAATCATGAGTTATGAGGTATGAATAGTTTAAAAACACATACTTAAAACTAATTACACAACTTAACTACTAAATTTTCATCAATGGAATATATAAGTGCTGAACTCAAGATATTTTCATTATGTAAAATAATTTTACTACGGATATATTTTTAACCAACTTAGGTATAACATTTTTATATAATTATCACAACGTATTAGCATTTGTGTACTTCGATTAAAATATCAAAAGCAAATTTCAGTCACTTGATAGTAATAGTTTGAATTGGACCTTCCTTTGTCTGATTTTTAAGTAATCAAATGCTAATGATCTGAACACAGAACAACTCGGAGTGGCTTTCATCCTTCTACATTGGCTGCACTTATTCTTGTCTCACAAACAAATATAATGTATGTTGATTGTTTATCTTACCTTAACAATCATAGTGGAAATATCCCTCAAAATCGATTTCGAGTTCGAAAACCCATCATCAGTCGAGGACCAGGTTGACTAGACTAATTTTAATTTTCCATCCGGTGGACTTCTTTACATTAAAACTCTTCACATTTAACACATTTCACATTTAACACATTTCACATTAAAACATGGTACATGACGATGAAACACAAAATAATAACACTGAGAACCATGGTTCAAAACTTGTTGTCTAATTTGATTACCCAACCTCACTTTCTAAAAAGTGTTCTCCAGTTGTCGCAATGTGCTTTTTTAGAAAGTGAGGTTAGGTAATCAAGTTAGACAACAAGTTTTGAACCATGGTTCTCAGTGTTATTATTTTGTGTTTCATCGTCATGTACTATGTTTTTAGTGTGAAATGTGTTAAATGTGAAAAGTTTAAACCCAACCTGGTTCTGAACTGATGATGGGTTTTCGAAACCGAAATCGATTTTGAGGGATTGTTCCACTAGGATTGTTAAGGTAAGATAACCTATCAACATATATTAATCAAACAATCCAGAGGCAAAATGAATTGTAGTTATAATGTGCTGTCACAGATGTAAATGACAATATAATTTATACTCATTTGGTATTAAAAAGGGGTCAATGTACGATGAATATTGATAAACATAAAACTTTGCAAAGAATGTTCACATTTTATAGAATTATCTAATGACATTAGAGTATAAAACTAAAAATATAGAGAATTATATTTATCACAGTAACGGAAACTGCTTCTACAGGTTAAATTTCAAATGATTGTAAGGTAGAACAAAATGCTATTGATTTATGTTTTAGTATTTTAATTTATAGAGTATATTAGCCTATATATTTCTGTATTTGTAGGTTTATCTTGTCTCCACTTTTAAACTTTAATTTTACTACTCCCATTTATTTATAAATTCTGAATTCTGCTGTTATAATTAAAGGGGGTTTATTTAACCACTAATTAATAATGTATAGTTAAATATATATGTATTATAAAGGAAAATACAATGATCACACCTGAAACCTTTTTAATTCATGTTTGTAATTGAAATTCAAATTACCTCAGTTATTACATTTTGGGAGGATATTTGTAGAGCAATGATGTTTGGGTTTTGCGTAAATAGATTAAACAAAAGGAAAACAATACCTTATAATTCCAATGAAATAATTCCAAGCTGAAACACTTTGTAAGATAACATGTGATGGCAGTCGGTCTATAAAGTCTTTGTTCTCTATCAATACTACGATTTAATTTTGGAAATTTTACCTGAAAATTATTAAAATATAAAAAAAGAACAGTGAAATATAACAAAAACAAATTATTGTATTATTTATAAATTATTGTTTAAATATAAATTAAAATTTTATTGTAAATGTGTGATGGCAATTTTAACTTATTTTAAAACACATTTTGTATCTGAAGGAAAAATGTATTAAGTTATTTTCAACTACATGTTCAATAAATCATTATTATTCGAGTATCATTTTAACAGCAATTGTTATTGGAATATTGTGTAAATTTTAAAGTGACAGGTTTATTTGGTTAACCTCAATAAAATTTTATTCATAGGAAATTTGAAATATTAATTTAAAATTTACACTATCCCAATAGTTAAAATGTTATATACCTAAATCATAAGAAAAACTAGATTACCCAAAGTTAGAAACTGCTCAATAGATTGTCATAAAAAGTAGTTTATTAAGGATTTATAACTTAGTTTAATTTACAACAAATACATTTTAACTTTATACTGACTATATACACATTAGTACATAAATTGAACTTATATACCGTTTTTGATAATTAAATGCCGATATTGTTAACATCATTTACAGAAAAGTATCACCTCCATCACTTATCAAGCAATGCTTCATCAAATGTTACTTTGCCAATTAATTACAGTTTAATTTCATTTCAGTTTAATTTCAGTTTAATTTACATCAATTGCATTTCAGTTCAAATGTTTATCGTAATATTTTATACATGTTTATTCAACATACAAATTACTATTTGGACAACTTTTTATATATTTATCTTATTAAGGATAATCATACAATTGACTCGCGTCCTTATCAGTGCCTTACTCAGTGTGTTGTAAGTTAGAAACCAGAAGATAGGAAATATACAGAAATCTTATACAGATAATAATTTAAAAAATCACACCATGAAAATCACTAAAACTATTTCTCATGGGTTTTTTCTACGTCTTGTAAATTTTACTAAACGAATTTTAATGTGTACCTCAGGTTGTAAAATAACCACGTGAAACAATTTGTTTATTGTTGGCCCTGATAAAGCCAAATGTGCTCGAACCATATCCTGATATACCGTATTTTAGCTTGATCAGGGCATGGTATACCATTATACTTGATATTTCTTCATCTGTTGTATCCTTGTTGGGAACAGAAATATTGTAAGTATATTACTTTGAAACATTTATTTTAATATAAACTAAGCTAAGGCTCACCGCTATTTTGCTTCGATATCTACCATAACTGCCCCCCTCCCGTGTACCCCACTAAATTTTCTTAAGTCGGAAATAAAAATCTCTTATGGCAATTTAATTAATCAATAATTAGGATTAATTAATATTTAGATAATTTAATAATTAGAATTATTACTAATAATTCGCTGAAAATTATTAATACAAATTCAATATAAAAACTTCCTTATTATGAGCAAAAAAAGCAAGCGGGGTGGTAGTTTGATTTGTATGAATATTTTGACATATTCAGCAACAATTGTTCCGTCGGTTTGGACAGCACAAATACAGTAAGCCTACAAGGTGTCTTCTGCTACATATTGGTCCGTTCCTTTCATTGGCTATATCAATTAATAACTACTACAGTGTGACTAACTTAATAATTACTACAGAGTACGAATATTGAGGTAAGTTTAGTTTAATGTTGATACATTTAATCTGAGTTATCATTAGTTTTTTGATTAGGCCTAAATGAAACCGTTACATTATGGTGATAATTGCCTGATATAAACTGAATCCGATATAATATTACCGAATCAAGTCATATACAATACCACATTTCCAACCAATCCAATCGGAAATACATGGCTATTTTTATATACTAGAATTAACAGAACCTCAGTTTTATTCTTTAAACTATACGGTTTCATGTTATCGAATTGCGGTGGTGATGTATGATCAATATCGGTGGATTCGTGTGACTGACGTGACCAGACCTCCAACAGCTGTCGGTCGGCGACAGCAAATGTTGCGGTCCGTGTTGTGGCGTGTTTAATTGACGCTGGCAAACAACAAACACGTTGCGTAATATTCTATCATTGTAATCCTGAATTAGTAATGACTTGAGTATGGAAGGTATTATTTTAATTTTTGTCGAATTTACACTAATGAAATTTTGGTAGGATATATGGTAAAACAACGTGGTAGGACGTTTTAAGCACACTCATTGGTTTTGATCAGTTTATTTTATTAATCTTCAATCACTTTTAAATAATATTATATTAATATTAACATTAATTATGTTATAGTTTCTAAAACTTTATCGGTGAAATATTTTGCATAGTAAAGTAAAAATGTGAACTTTTTAGACAATTATCGTGTAACGGTTAAAGAGAGAATTAATTAAAGGAATAAGTAATGCAATTACTATTATAATTGCAAATACTAGTAAAAATAGCATTTCTTATATTAGAGGAATATTGTAAGAAAGAAGTTGAGTTACAGTTTCTCACAATTTGCATCATGAATATATAGCTTATGTTAATTTTGAGGCGTGAAACACTCAATTAAATATCTAGAATGGCACGCCAAGTAGATCAGGCAAAAAAAAATACAAAATTAAAAATAAGACCTGTTAAGTGCTCAACACACCGATCAAAAAAAGATTCTACCAATTTGCCAACCGTCCCGGGAGGAAAAATTCCAATTAGGGTGTTGGTTTGGTTGGAATGGGCAATAAGCCTATTTTACAATTAATTATAGACATTTTACAAGAAAAAATTGTGAAAGAACTTAATCGTATAATATACAAATTCTTTCCACTATAAATAATAATTCTTCTTAGTAAATCTATTACGATGGATTTTAAAAATGTGATATATTTGAAAACAAGTATTTTCCCATTGATTAGTACACGTTTAATGGCTATGATAGGTACTTACTGCTGTACTTATACGCTACATTTAACACCAGTTTAGTAGTATTAAAAAAGAATTCTGCTAATTTTGCTAAACAGTAAAGTTTTATCGGTAGATTTAACCTACACTACTCTGCACATAAGAACAATTTAAAACTAGAGAGAAAGAGGTACGGAAAGTAAGTGAAACTAAACTACTTTCAGGGTAGTTTAGAAACATTGAGTGTTAGTCCAATTGTTTTACCCTGCACCAATCGAGTTTTCGCTTAGAGATAGTCTGTTCTTCCTTTGAACAAAACGTGTTCTATCTGTAACGTATCACGTATGTATGTAATGTATCACCGGTATTACCTATGTATGACGATCTGTGATATATCTAGCCACAATTTAAAGATGTTTTACTTAAATTCTAGTAAAACATAATACGTATTTGTTATGTATTAATTAAAGGTGTATCGATTTCCTTATCGATGTTTAATTCCTAAAATAATGCTTATACACGGTTATTTATATCAAGTGATCATTTACATCACTTTTTCGTGTTGTTCTGCTAATATAAACGTCTGTTGGGAAATAACCAGTATAAATCCCCCTGTTTCAGGAGGCATTTGTACTCAGTGAAACTTCCTTAGCGTTTGTCGATTGATGGAAATTCACAAATATGTTTGGCAATTATGGCACTAAGTTTCCTGCTGCAATGTAATGATGTTTCGTACTGTCAGATAATGATGTAATAAGAAGTTGGTCTTATGGCCATGAACAACCACGACTTACTGTTGGAACATACTTGATAACGCATAAGATTTTTCTCTCAGTTGTTAACGTCCGTATAGTAAAATTTTCTATAGATATAAAACATATTTACCTATTATTAAACTAGACACAGTATCTCAGTTTCGGATTTTATATTTGCCATTCGCCCGGTAGTTAAGATACACCTGTGTAATCCGTACAAAACATACATACAGAGCTTCAGTCAACAACATATGTTGGTAAAGGGTTTTGTAAACAAAGCAATTTCATCATGACTATTGTAAACTCAATCTGCATTGGACATGAACCATCGGGGCTTTCAAAAACAACACGGCACACAACCACACCTCTGCTCTGATAATGCATCGGTATCATAAAATATAGGCCTATACTGCTCGTTGGCAATGTGAAAATCATGTAATGTATTTTCCTATGCACTGATATTAATCACATTTAAAATTTATTTTTAATTAAATATAATCGTACACACACGAGATGACAATTAGCCTAATCCTCATTAGCTGCTTCGAGAACGGAGTTTTAATTAAGGACCTAACTTTGATACACTATAATATTGTTTGAGAATTTCAATAGCCCTTATTTGTTATCATTTTTAATTTATTTATTAATTCGTTCTTTCATAAAATTCGACAGTGAATAAAGAAAATAACGAAACTACGTTACACTATTATAATTTTATATCTTAAAAACTAAAAACCTTATTATTGTTTATATTAGTTTTCCCTATTGGTTAGGGGTACGTCATATGTAATTAAAGACGATATTTTTGTAGCCCATTGTTTTCTTTCATTTTTAACAAATTAATAAAAAAACTATTTTTCAAGTTATATCTGAGAATCATAATCGATTGATATGGAAAAATATTACATGTGTAAAAAGATAAAAAAGCGTGTTGGGTTTGAATTCTCCAAAAATATTTTTTTTATTTAATATTTTTAACATCCTCGCGACCCATTTACATATAGGTATTTTTTAACGAGTTTCGTCGATTGGTTTAAATAGTAACATACAAATGAAGGAGTAAAGAGTGATATTTTTAAAGCAATTTTTCAAGTTTACTAGTATTTATAATTTAATAAACTGATGTGACTATATTACTATTACTATCATATGGACGGATTTAAATAAATTAGGCAAAATTTTAAATTATTTAAATTGCTCTATTAGCCACTTATCAAACTAAACTACTAAAAATCTGTCCATTTTAAAACAAATATTTACTTTATGTGAATAATTAATTTAAAAATTTAGATTAGCTATACGCCTCATTTAGTTATAATTGATAATGGTTTAATTAAATCCAGATAAAACTTATACATTATATAACCTATATTAAATACAAACGAATTTAATGTATTCAATATATTTGTCTTATTTGATAATTTTTATAAATTTACAATGTTTTTATTAAATATAGAAATGTTCTTTTCATTATTCATAATGCAAAATTTGTTATAAATTAAACAATAAAAACACATGTTTATGCATACATTCAAAATTTTGCTTTATATTCAAGAATTTTTATCTTGAAAAAATATTATTTACAAATCCTTACAAAAATACACGCTTCATCCTGAAGCTCTATTTATTCTGCTTTCCCCCAAGTCACATATCCTTACTTAAACAATGAATTAAGAGGGTCAACACTAGCCTCTTAGGTAATAAAGTGTTCCCAACTCGACCCTAACTGCTAACTTGCTAAATAACATTTCATAGGTGCCTAATGTTACTTGAAAAAAATAAAAAAAAAAAAATAAACATTTCAATTACTAGGATTTATTAACGGGATTTTAAAAATAATATTTGTAAAGAAAAATATATAACATCGAAGCATCACTTTTGGTTGTAGATTTGTTTTAAAGAACCGGGTCGGCCTAGCCTTGTTTGTTTGTTTCAATAAAAATTTGGTATGGTATCATGGTAGTCAGGCGATTAAGTTTCTCCGACGATCAAACTTTAAATCTTCACAGCTAACATCTGTTTCATAAGGAATGCTTAGATATAGAGTTCTTTAGTTTTTGTAGACTTTTCGTTGTTATCGTTATTACCAAAATGGCAACCCTTAAGACCAATGTAAATTTTTTTTTCAATTAATGTAAGACATAAATTGATATTTTCTGGGGTTAAGGATTGAACACCTTGGTTAAGGATGTTTATAAACTTATTTTTGACCAAAACACATTTGAACACAAAGTTTAAGCAAAATCTACCGACTATATTCGGAGATCGTGGAAAATACATCTTCACAGACACTCCTCGTATTATAGTGTAGGATAGGATATTACTTTGTAGATATTTTTTCCTCAACTTTTTTTCTCAAAACATTTGAGGGACATTAAAAACCTTTACGGACGTGGTAACAAACGTTATTTATCACTATATTACAATATATTATAAATTTGTCACTATAGTGCTCAACAATCTATTTTTAGTTATGACATTGCTTCGATTCATAAGAACCGTTGGACGCATACGTCGGACTGGTCGGACGCCTGTTTGTGGAAGTAGGCCTATATTTGTACTTCCTGAAGTCACCTTGTGATCCCACACCATTTTCGTTACTTATACCAGCGATGTCTTGGTTATACCTGTTCCACGAGATGAATTAATTAGGTCCCGCCACCACCACCACTACCAACACCAATATCTCTTCCAATATGAGTGGAACAAATGTCAAGCCTGGGAAGGGCAGATCGGAACCCCTCCCCTCCCCCCTTATCCATCCGTCGGTCCCTTTGTCCACTACCAATCCACATTGAACAGGCTGTGAATTATTATTTACTTATTATTTTTTTAATGAGTGGTTGCAATATTGTAATTTATTTATTGTTATCTAGTTTTAAGAGCTCAAATTGTTATTGACCCCCATGTAAGTGCAGAAGATCAAGGAACCGAAGAGGATCAAATGTGTTTTACGCCTTATTTAAGGAATAAAAAACTATTTAAGTTTTTATTGGCTTTTTCACCTACAAAGACTAGTTTCATTCGAGTGACCCATCCGTGGTGTTGTTTTATTTCGTTTGATGGGATTGTGAGCCCCTCCCCGTCTCCAACCTCTTGGGACACGGTTGGACGACCCCAACCGTGGCTGGGTCGGCCATAACCTGACCACGGTTATGCTTTGACCATAACCTGTGGTTATGGTCAAACCACATGCAGCCATAACCTGCATGTGGCGACCATAACCATTTCCTGGTTATGGTCACAGGAACGCTGACCATAACCTGTGGTTGTGGCGAGGCTGGGTGTAAAGGTGAGGGTGGTGGTTAAATTTGATAAGATCCTGTTTGGGCTAAAGTAGTTGTTTTCGCCCAAGGAAGGAAAAATATTCTGATTTTGTCGGATTCATAATTTTTGTTTTGTAATAATAATATAAAAAAATTTGGAGCAGAATCATTAGCTAAATTTTAAACATCATAACAAAATTAGAAAGATAAACAAGTTGTAAAACCTTT